>NW_004624776.1:10056959-10168624 GCF_000247695.1 Heterocephalus glaber
TTGACTGAATTTGGTTATTAAGTCTAGAAGACTTTTGGTGGAGTTCTTGGGGTCTTCTATATAGAGTATCATGTCATTTGCAAATTATGACAATTTGACTTCTTCATTTCCTATCTTTATTCCTTTTATTTCTTTCTCTTGTCTCATTGCTGTGGCTAATGTTTCCAAGACTATATTGAACAGGAGTGGCGATAGTGGACCTCCTTGTCTTGTTCCTGATTTTAGTGTGAAGGATTTCAGTTTTGACCATTTAGTATGATATTGGCTGTTGGTTTTTCATAGATGGCTTTTATCGGATTGAGGTAGAGACCATCTATTCCAATTTTTTGTAGGGTTTTTATCATAAATGCATGCTGGATTTTGTCAAATGCTTTTTCTGTGTCTATGGAGATGATCATTTGGTTTTTGTCTATGGCTCTATTTATATAATGTATTACACTGATTGATTTGCATACATTGAACCATCTCTGTATCCCTGGGATGAATCCCACTTGGTCAGGGTTCCAGTTCTCTTTTTATGCCATTGGCAACAATCCTCAGTTAGGCCTTCCACACCCAGAACGATGCTGACTTACTTCAGCTGGGCATTCCGAGTTGACCATTAGTTAATCCACCACATTGCCCCTTATAAATAGTATCCAAGAGTGAAATAACCACCAGAGCTTCTCATTCATAAATCTTTTTTTTAGGGCACTTGAGCCACAGTTAACCTGGCATGCCATGTTTGTACAGTGGCCTCTCACCACTACCCTATCACCAGCAGGAGTGGTTAGCAGATCCTAGAGTCTGAGGGTAGGCAGCTCTGCAACTTCTTAGGATTGATTTCAAGGTGTGTCTGATGTATGTCCTTCTTATAGAGGATGTGGTAAAACTGTAGGGAGAAAGATGCTTTAGGGTAAGGAAGGAGGAGGAAGGTAACCTCTGATGACTGTCAGACACTTGGATGTACATACATTACTCAGTTCTAAGAGGGAGGTGTGGTACTCATAACTATAAGGGAAGTGACATGTAGGTAAATTAAATATTGTCCTAACAGAAGTGGTTTGTAAATCTGAAATTATTTAAATCTGATCCCATCAGACTCCAGACCTCTCTCCTTACCATATAATAGAGCCTAACTGAAAAGCAGAGAAGAAAGAATATGGGGTGAGGGTGTTGGTCTTTCCCTCTCTCAAAACGAGCTTATCCTTTGAATTTCACCATTCACAAAGAATGTGAGAAGCCACTGCTACTTACGTTTAAAGTGGCATTGGGAGATTCCACTGCTACATGTTGCAGACACTGTTAAAATCTCCATTAGGACAAAATTTTAATTCTGTTGGTTTTCTTATAGGTATTCAGAACTGTCCAAAAAAGTCAGAAGAGGATCCCCAAAGTCATTAAGAACATGATTTTATGTGAGCTCCAAACTGATTTCCTAGACGCAGTTTAAACCTAGTTCGGGTTGCAATAAGGGACGGATTAAGGCCAGCATTTGATATTAGAAAAGCTCTTCTCAGGCAAGTCCTCAGCAGAAACTTGGATACCTTCTGACAGACAGTTTCCAGGAACCAAATACCTGCTCCTGTGTGCACCTTCTAGATCCCAGTAGCCCCCAAGACTGGGAGCTTACCTGAGGAGAGGACCAGAAAGGCAGATGCTCAGGAATTAGAGGGAAGGGAGGACACTCGCTATATCCCTGGGGAGGGGAAGGAATGCAAATACTGAGCCTCTCAGAAAGCACACTGTTCTTTCTATGTCACTTTCTGTGTTGGCTCATGCAAGCCTCTTTGTAACCATCTGTGACTTTCCAAGAACCACACACTTAGGGCACAGCTGAATTTAAACATAAGTCTTCTTGATTTCAAAATCAGTGCTCTTTCTACCAACATTTACCTAAAATAGCATGAATGAAAAAATGTAGGAACAAAATGAAAAGCAAGAGCTTCATTTTCAGGGTTTAGAATAAAAGGCTGATATATCTGTGAGAGAAAAAAAAACAACTTCAAGAATTCTCCTCTAGAGGAAGTTACTGTTCAGTCTGGGGTGGCTACCCTCAGGCTTCCATCTCCCTCTGTAATTGACAGTCCTTGTGCAGTTAGCAAAACTGGAACTTCTGTGTGTGTGTGTGTGGTGTGCGTGTGTGTGCTGGGGATGAACCCAGGGCCTTGGGTCTGCCAGGCAAGTACAGTACTGTACTCTTGGCACTGAGCTACATCCTGAGTCCTGGACCCTTTTCTATGACTCTGGTTGTTCCTTGCTCCTTTTTCCCACCTAGATCATTCTTGCAGATATTCAGACCTGCAAAAAGTCAAGATAAGAGAAAGTAATGTTTTACTTCTTCCTTAATGTGTTCCTTGGAGAGGGACAGTTTTCCATACCAGATGATGATCATGTTTATCGAAATCTGAGAAAAATGCTATCCTGCCCACCTATTGAGGAGTTTTATCTTTTGCTTCAGGGAAATAGCTGGGAAGTGTGGCCAAATGTTGTTATATGTCCTAGATTGAAATTGTAGGGAAGGGTGACTTAAATCTTGTTTGCTTTTTATGATTGTTTTCTTTTTCTAAGTTGGCATTAAGAAACCAAAAATATATGTAAACAGTGAAAAGGCAGGGATATATTAAAAGGGATTGCAAATAAACTATGTAAAGTGGCAATGTAAACTCTTGCTACAGCATTTCATGATTAATGATATTGTTTTCTTTTTTGGGAAACATTGTTTAACTCTCTTTTTCCACTTAATGTCTCCTGCTGGGCCAGATTTTTGTTCTCTGTTCTTTGAAAATTTTTATAGCTTCAGAATTATCTCCATAGGGACTTCTGCTAGAACTAAAAAAAAAAACCAGCGTCGAAACCGAGTATTTGTATTACTATAGAATGGACTTTGATACCTATAACTTCTGTCAGGAAGGGAATATTTGTCTCACATTGTTGATGTACAAGTTAAAAGCAATCTACCACACCCCATCCCATTCTGTCCTCAGAATTGGTAAATGAAAAATGCTCTGTGCAACGTATTTACCACATAAAGTCACTTAAAAACCAAGTGGGGGAAAATGAGAAAACTACCAGAAATGTTAATTTTTTTCAAGAATTTTTAAATTTCACTTTATCCTGTTTAGACTGACACATTTAGTGATTCTATATCCAGATGTGTCTTTTTAAGGCACAGTACAAATCTAAAATGTAGAAATAGTATTATTTTTGTTTTTGTTGTTGTTTAATGTATTTTACAACCCAAATTGAAGAGTCTGGGACTGCCTTGCTGGAAAACTCATTCCCTGTTTTGAAAGACTGTTGATTACAATCTTGGTAGAAGAGCTGTAGAAAATATATTTTCTTACAATAATTTGGAATGCTAAGTTTTCTCCCATGACTTCCTGAGGAAAAACATGGATCATATCAAATTTCTTTTTTATTCTTCCACTGCCAATTTCATAACTAGTCATCTTTCTAGATTTATATCCAATTTCTAACTTGAGTTTAGGCATGCAGAGGAAAACTATTTTATTTTAGGACATTTCAATGTATTCACTTAGAAGGCGGTTAAGTGATTATCATCAAGTGACCTATTATGTTTTATTTATGAATATAACTTTGGTTCTATTCACTGTGCTGCATCCTTACCATTGAATATGTATTCTTATTTGGTAAATTTTGCTAAGATTGTTACCCGATGGTGGGTCTTGTGAAGATTCTTTCCAGGTCCTTGTTGTCCTGAACAAAGAATTGGACAAGACATACAGAAAAGACAGCAAAACTATACGTTATTGAAGACAGAAAAGAAGTACGCTCTACAAGGCAAAAGCGGGCCAGTGAACAGACTCACAGCAGCACCAGGTCTTTTTTATCTAAAAATTTGGATTGGCTTCCCCCTCAGGAAAATAAAGACATTGGGACAATCATCTCATCAAAAATTCACTTGGTGTCCTGCCAGATTTAAATTGTCCTATGAAAAGACTCTCTTGGCGTCCTGCCAAATGTAAATGAAGGATTGAAGTACAGTGGACCCTTGATTTACGAACTCAATTCATTCCTGAGGGCTGGTTGTAACTCAAGTTGGCCAGTTGAAGGCTCAGGCTCCTCTACACAGCCTTCAAATTCTCTTTCCTGTATACAGGCAGATCTCAGTGTCCTTAAAGAGACATTGGCCCAGGATTTCTCTCAATCAACCCCACACAGGAAAGGAAGTTGTAATGTTCCTTCCCGAATTCTTTAAAGGTTAAATCTATACCTGAGACTACCTGGAAGCACAAGTGGCTGGCACTTGGGTTTTATCTCAAGACTTTGTTCATAAGGTAAAACTAAAATTCCGCTTGTAACCCAAGTTGTTCATATGTCAGGCTGGTCGTAACTTCAGGGTCCACTGTAGCACTTTTTTGATTGGCCCTCAAACAGCCCCAAATTCAAATGAAAACATTGCTTTCTGATTGATTCTGCGTACGATACTGACAAGTCATTCCGAGTCCTGTGTTCTGCACGTGTCCTCTGGGTTTTTATGACACTGGATACGTTCTGCCCAGTTCGTTGTCAGCTTTGCCCCAGCCTTTGTCTCTCATCTCAAGATAAATCAGCTACATTGGGTGAACATGTTATAACTTCCTGTGTAAAAATGTGTCCTTAAACATAAAGTGTACCTAATTCTGAAAGCCTTTCCATAGGAAATGCTGTTTCTGATCCATCTTTGCAGTTGTGAATCTAGTACAGTGGGTTGAACTGACTGCTGCTGCATCTTCCGCCATTGCTCTGGGTCTCAGAGGTCTTTGTAGGAGCTGTGGTTCCACCCTGGTTTGCCTTCTCAGAGCCCATGTGCACACAAATGTATATGTGGAGGAGGGTGGCAGAATATGTTTCAGAGCTGGCAGTAACCCTCCCAATACATATATGGTATTCTAATCCTTCTATACGGGCCATCCTCTGGGTCCAGCTCATTTTCTTGATGTTTGCTAAGCTGGCTTCATACCCTGCACTGGCTATAGACTCAGGATTGAGAATGAGAATGTACTCTACTCAGCCACTAGGAAATAGGTTTCCAAGAGAGATTGTCCTTGAGATGACCTCTACTCTACTCCCCACTAAGATTCCCTCATTCGGTCAAGGTTCCCAAATAGCACAGAAAGGAGGTAGCTGATTGGGAACTTTTCATTTCCAGGTAACTGACACTGCCTTAGATACTAGATAATGCTACTGTTGCTGCCACTGTTTTGCTACATTGGCTAAGAAGATTTTGATTGAAAAACTATTTCCTCTTGGCTCTGGACTATCCATGGTATAGAAGAAGGAAGGACAAGTTAGCCCTGGCAGAGTCTTTTATTCCCATCATCACTGACTCTCTGCCCCAGCCCTCTGCCATGATGCTGTATTTCAAAAGCCCAAAGTGACATGGGTACATCTTCTAAAGAATGTTTATTTGTGGTGTTTTTTTCCCACTGTCAGGTAAAGTCAGGTAGGCTCCAGACTTAAAAAAAAAAAAGTGAAACAGAGCATTGTGAGAAAGTAGAGCTCTCTCCTCTCATCGAAGAGATCAAGGAAAGAAGTCACAAGAAGTAAGAGAATTTAAGGGACATTGTTAAAAGGAAACAGTGGTTGGGGTGGGGGTGTGCCTCAGTGGTAGAAGCTTCCTAGCATGCATGGGACCCTGGGTTTAACTCCCAGAACTGAAAAAAGTTGTTTCAAAGTAAAGATGAGGCTTAGAGGAGTTGAAGACTCAGAAGTCATTGAAGGAAAAACAGACTCTTGTGTTTCCTTTCACAAATCACCCAGTCATGTTTTAGTTCTTACCCTCGGCTTTGCTCTTCTGAGAGAACATCTCTCCCTCCCTAGGTTGGTGAGGCAGCCCACAGCTTGTCCTTTTTCAGGCTAACACATAAATAAATTTAAATTTATATTTATATAAAAATCTGTATATGTAATATATCTATGCGTGCATAAGAAGAGTTAAATGAGGGAAAGGAGTTGCTAGATCCCTAGGACCAGGTGTGGAAGTCCAACCCTTAAGCACTGGACAGTCTCTCCCTCGGGAGGTAGTGGCTTCGTTCCATGGAGCAGCTCCAGGGTTAGGGACCTTACTGCTCCTGCGCAGGGCTCTTCCTTCTTGCTCGGTGAAACTTCTCGTTAGGTTATGTATACTTCTAGTTTTTGTCTTGTCCTCCTCCACAGTAGCCTGATCTGTAAGTTGTTGGTTGGCCAAATGATAGCAGAAATTGTTTTTCTTCTCTCAGAGATAGAACATCCTGGTGATATAAGAAATTAATTTCTAAAAGTGAAATTCTATATTGAGTAATGCAGATGTACGAGCAAAAGTGCTCTGAGAATTAAAACTAGGTTTGGGGTATATACAACTCTGCCATCATCTATGCATGTTTCTAAAGAAGGCTGTAATATCACATACTGAAGTGAGTGATACACATTCAGTAAATTGTTCCTTTAAAAAGTTGAGAACCTTCTAGCTGAGCATACACCTGTAATCCCAGCACTGAGGGATAGGCAGAGGCAGGAAGTTTTCTGCAAGTTCGAGGCCATCCTCGGCTACATGGTGAGTTCATAGTGAGTAAGGCTAGCCTAGATTTGAGATTGTCTCAAAAAACAACAGTAAACAAACAAAAACAAAAAAACAGAAAAAAACTGAGATCCTTGTGGTGGAGATACACTGATTTTAATAAGCTACTTTTCCTTCTAGGAACTCGACTCTCAGCAAAACATGTATTAGATTGATTCCATCTGAGACAATATTTTCAGATTTGTAAAAATCTCTAGGAAGGCACAACTATTAACAAATACTTCCTATGTAAACTCAATGAATCTTAAGACATTGTGAAAATTAAAAAGAACCCAGATTCAAAAAGAACAATTTAGAGAATATATTCTCTTGTTATCCAAGCAGGATTTATTTCTAGACTATGTATAATGAAAAGGAATTATATTTCAAGTAATTTTTTTAATTTAGGAGGAAACTGAGTTTGACAATAGAAAATACAGTGGTCAAGAATAGTGTTTAGGGCTGGGGATGTCGCTCAGAGGTAAGGTGGTTGCCTGCCATGCTCAAGGACCTGGGTTCTATCTCCATTTTTTGTTATTGTTATTTTTTTGGTTTTTCGGTGCCAGGGAGTGAACTCAGGCCTTTGCAATTTCAAGGCAGGCGGCAGAACCACTGAGCTAAATCCCTGGCCCTATTTCCATTTTTTAACAAAGATAGACAGACAGAAAGATAGATAGAATTTAATGAGGCTTTAAAAGTTTTTTATTAGAGATCTTAAAAATTCAACTCCCCTAGGATGAATAGCTCTATTGTGCACTCCTGGCCATTGAAATCTCAGAGGCTTTGTGGATATTATTGGTTGCAAGGACAGAGATCTTCTCAACTTTACTATTAGTGAGTGAATTGGAAGCATCTCCTGTATAGATAGTTTAAGATTTCCAGAAGAATGTTTCCAGTGGCCTTTGGACTTTTATCTCCTGTCAGAGAGAGCTGAAGTGAATGAAGGACTGCACCATATTCAGTCTTCCGATCTTATTTTATTCCTCCCCGATTTTTCTAGGCAAGGCAAGCTGTGTTCTGTCATTATTTGGAAAAGATGATATAGTTGAAAATGTTGAAGAGTATATGAAGAGAATGGATAAAACTTGTGTTGGCTATAATAATGTTTTCTGCTATTTCTTGCATGGGTTGCTACAGTGTTAAGGTGATGCCTGCCTGCCTGTCTGCCAGCCTGTTGTTACATCAAAAGGCATTCTTTTGGATTCAAAACTAAAACTTAAACAAGAAGCATTTATGGTTACCTAATAGCACCATGACATTATAGCTCAACAATATATTTTTCTTTCCAGAAAAAACTATGTGTGAATCTGAAGGTTATCTGTGCCACTCGATAGGTTATAAGTAGTAGCTGAATATAATTAAAAGGTTCCAATTCCTGCACATATGCTTTAACCATTACATGGCAAGCTCCTACATTCAACTGACAAAATATTTCCCAGATCATCCCTGTGATGCATTCCTTGTAAGAAACCCCACAGGGACCCGTGTAAATAACGTGTCTGTGAAATTCCTAGACCTGCTGTCATCATCTCTGTGGATGCCTGGAATGTTGCATTGAACAGTAAAGGAATCTTTGCTTAAAAGCCAGACTGTAATCCTAATATTAGTTATATAGAATAGAGAAAACTTCTGATTTTAATGGCGGGTCGTGTACATACCAGCCTGTGCTCCAATCTGGAAGCATAGGATGGTATATACCAGGTTGCACACTTAATCTTACAAATGCTGAGTGAGTGCTTACTGAAAGTGTACCTTTACTGAGCATTCAGTGACTGGGTCTTTTTCAGGTATTTATTATATGAAAATACAGGTATTCAAGCCTGAAATAACTCATAACTTTAAATTTGAACAACACCATAGCACTACTAGTGATTACGATCCATTTTGTAAGCCATAACGTCAGGGACTGTTTTCCCCACAAAAGCATAAGCCCTTGAAATGAGCTTCCTGCTATTGACAGAGAAAATGGAGAGGCATCTGAAACAAAACTTTATGTGCTCTTAGGGTGTAAAGAGGATTTGTTCTGTAGGTAGCCCTCAGTACAACCAGGTGAGGGTCTCCTAGACTTCTCCACTGAATATTTTTTGAGCTATATCTTGTGCTCTGTCAACCATATTTTGACCTGTGCTCCAGGCAGCTCTACAACATGGTATGGTAAACTGAAATGACACATAGTTAGCTCTATGAAGATGGGTTTTGAACTCACTCAATAAAGCTCAGCAGTGTGGGAGTAGAGCACTTTTGGGGGAAAGGTAACCCTTGGTCTGCAAGAGATTTCTCCCTGTCCAACTTGAATTAACTCTGATGTCACATGAAAAGGAGTAGTGCATGGATTTAGGTCACTGGAAGGGTAGCCTCCTGATGGTAGATGGTGACAGGCCTAATGATCAATGAATGTGCCCTGTTACACTATGACCCTTTGAGAAGCCAATGTCAAGTAAAAAACTCCAAGAGGTATGCTGAAGACATGCTCTTCTCATAAAACTGACAGTAGGAATGCTGATATTATTAGAGGACTGTTTACTTGGCATACATTTTAAACCACAAAGATTTTTTCTTTTTAATCACTTTTATAAGCAAAAAAAGAGTAAAGTCAATGACTCATGTACAGCTGGAATGAAGACTGCCCAAATTCCAGTCACTGTAGACATTGCCTCTTCAGTGGCTGACAGTATGATGTTCTGTGCCATGAGCTGCCAAACCTATTTAGGGGTTTTGTTGATTGGCAATTCAAACATGAATTGTTGGGGCTAGGGGTGTAGCTCAGTGGCGGAGCATTTCCCTATCATATATGAAGCTCTGAGTTCCATCCCTAATGCTATACACATATATGAAATATAAATTGTGAGACAGCTTTAAAACAAACCGGAGCAGAAAAAAAATTAAAAAATTAGTAACATGGCTTATTGTGGGGTTAGATTGGCACAAACATACAGGGGGAAGAAGTGCCAAGGCTAACAGCTGGCAGTGCACATTTAAATAATTTCTTGACCTGTTTTTGGCACCTGGAGTCAAGACATTAACGCTAAATGACTATTTTGCATTTCCTGTTAAGGCACTGATGCCATAGACTTTATGTTTTGAATCTAATGATTTTGGAATTACCTAGAAAGGCAAAAACTCTAAAGTTAGAAACCAGTGAAATGTTTTTGTGGATTTGGTGTGGTAAAATAGTGAGCTTAATTTACTGTGAAGATTTAAAGTTTCCCTGAGATTTAAAAACTTTTTACAAATAGTAGCTAACTAAACATTCAGTCCCTTTTTGGACCCTGAAGGTCAATAACACAATTATCCTAATATAAAATATTCTATATTGTGAAGCTGCCCATTTAAAAGTCCCAAATAATCTTGTCTACTTCAGGGAGTAGTCAGAAGTGAGTCAGAACCTCATGCTGTTACTACACACAATTCAATTTCTAGCTTTCCCTACTCTAGACTGAAAGAGTACAGTGAAAACACATACCAAACCTCTTCCATTTCTCCACCTACTTCCTGACCACAGCCAAGACAAATGTGAAATTTGCAGAAGGAGAAGAGCGTGCACATGGGTATTAGCTGGTGTGTATGTGTGTCTGGATTCATATGCACATCCTTTCATTAGGGTTTTTCTTGATTTGAGGCTAATTAAAAAACAAAAGTAGGAATTGGGGGGTGTGGGTACATGGTATGTATGTGTGCTTAGCACTTGTGAGGCCCTGAGTTTGAGTACTAGGACCAAAAATAAATAGGGCCAATTGTTTTGGAAGAAGAAAAACCCTTAGTATTTAAAATATCATGGCTAATTGTGGGTCTTGGTTTATTCTGATGCCATATAAATTCCCATGATTTTCACATCTTCTGTGCAGTCTATTGGCAGATGGAAGGCAAACCTTCTGGCCTTGGGCCATTGTCCTAGAAATCAAAGAAAAATGAACATTGTAATGCCCTTCAGCACTGCTTGTCCCTATCAGTTTAGCAAGTACCACTGACTCATTTGATGCAATGATTCTAATCAGTCCATTTAGTGATAATGTCCACTTCCAATTATCTGATAAATACATGCCCTAAAGGAAGCATGACACAGAGGTTAAGATCGAGAGTGAACGTTTGGCTAGATACCAGAGCCCTGTAAGAATTAGCATCCCAAACACAAATCTTGGTAGTCCTGAAAATTTCAGTTGCATTCTTCACCCTCCTCCACTCTCAGCACCAGTGAAAAAGGTTCTCTGAGATTCAGAGTATGCAATTTAAGCTTTTAAGAAGCTAACTCTTGAGGAAGGAATCTTTCCTTATGAATTATATTCAACCTCACACAACCCTGGTAAGTGGCTCATGGTCTTAAATTCAAAGTTTAGAAACATGATACTCAGGGGAATTATATTTAGATAAAGAGTCCATTTGTCATATAGGGTTATGCACTATTGAGAACACAGTATGCAAAATCAAAGACAGATGCTTTTCATTTAAAATAAATCTAATATACAAAGCTTTGAGTTAAAAACTAATAAGTTAGAAATCAGTAATTTTAATAGAAAAAGAAACATCAGCAGATTTCTTCGGAGAACTCTAAGCAACATAACTGACAACGCGGCGACTCAGTTCTGGGAAGAGGACCAAGAGACGGTGTGGGGGAGGGGAGAGGGGAAGGGAATGTAAAAAAGATGTGTCGTGTACATGTACCCACAATGAATGTATTCATTCTGTACCACAAACACATACTGAAGAAATCTCATTTTTACATAGTTAAAATTCAAAATATGCATTAGAAATGATTTAAAATTAATGTTAAATTTTAAAGATTGTAATGAGGATAGAAAGTTTTTTGGAATATATATATATATATATATATATATAACTTCTACATGAATAATGTTACTAAATGTGAAGGAAGACTTTCTCTAAAGTCAGTCTTCTAAAACTTTAAGAGTTAGCTCTGTTTAACCATTTAAGGAACTGCCATGCTGTTTTCCAAAATGGCTGTACTAGGGCCGGGGATTTAGCTCAGTGGTTTCGCCGCCTGCTGCATAAGCTCAAGGACATGAGTTTGATCCCTGCTACCAAAAAACCAAAACAAAACAAAAACAGTAGGCCAAAATGACTGTACTATTCTTAAATCCTACCAGTAGTGCATGAGAGTTCTAATTTTTCTACATCCTTCACAACACTTATTATTGTCTGATTTTTAATTAAGTGATCTTAGTAGAATGAAGTAGTACATTATTGTGTTTTTGATAGTCTTCTTTTTTTGCATGACTAGGGATGTCCTTTATCATTTCATGAGCTTATTGGTTATTTGTACATCTTCTTTGGAAAACTATTTAGGTCCATAGTCAGTTTTTTAAAATTGGGCTGTCTTCTTACTAGCAGTAAATATTTTAAAAATGTGACTTCTAAGTTGCACATTGTTATAATGGCTGTGATTTCAGAATAATATTTAGGCTGGAAGGAATTATGAAAATGGACATCTACCTCCTCCATTGACAGATGAGGAAGCTGAGGCTTAGAATGGCTTTCTCGTGGCCACAAGAGAACTAGTTAGTAGCAGAGCTGTAGAGAGAAATGAATCTAAATTTTAAAAAAGGAAAACAGATTTTTCATGATATATACAGCCTTGCGTTGCTTAATAACAGGAAAATGTTCAGAGAAGTTCATCTTAGGCAAGTTTCTTGTTGTGTGAACATCATAGAGTATACTTACATAAACTAAGATGGCCATGATGTCACTAGGCATATATGACCACCATCATTTATGTGGTCCATTGTTGACCAAACTACGATTTATCATATTCAGCTAAAGCTCCTTTTTTACCAAAAATAACTTTTTGGTTTTGATATAATAGGGGCACAGGAGTAGCTCTTAGTAAATAAAGGAGCTAGGGGACTTGTCCTGAAGTTGCATTCAACTAGAAAGAACACTTTTTATTTAGATCAGTAAACATAGGAGTTCTCTAAAGATACTTCTAGTCTTTTCATAAGTCTTCTTTGAGCCCTAAAAGTGACAGCAAGTTTGTCTGGTTCATAATGACCTCTGCTGGGAGTTCATTCTTTTAGTATCCATCACAGTGGCTTTGAAGAGCTTTTTGAAGAAAGAGATTCAATCACTGGGCTTTCAGTGCAGTTGTGAAATAAAGCCTTCTTTGATTGAAAATTTACTCTTCCTATTGAAGAAAAAATAGTCTTCCATTTTGCCTAATGAAATAAAGGGGGGAAATCAAGGGTGGCTTTCTACCTGACATGTGATATGTGAGGAAGGAAAAATGGGATTTTTACCAGTTATAAAGTTCTATTGTACCTATTAGACAACACAAAACAGGAAAAAATGAATATTCACATAGGATCAATACAAAATGTCATTGTTTAAATAACGTATATGTTGGTTTTTTAAGGCAATTAGTCCACACTGCTTGAACTTCAGATTTTTCTAACAAAAATGTATATGATAAATCCCATTTTCAGGGTCTGCACTGAGTTTTTTGCCATTATGTTAAATAATTTTCTGATAAAGTGTATACTCCTCATGATTATACTGTAGTTGACTTTGATGAAAAGGGACAGCATCATTCATTAGGATATAAAAGCATTCATTCAAATCAGACCTCTAGGCTACCATGGCAAACAGTGGAAAGTTTTAACACCCACCCCAGCTTTACAATGGGAAAATCATTGTTAACTTATTGTGCTCCACCCTTAAAAATGAAATGTCCTGTGGATTTATTATATACATGGGCAGTGTGACTCTGAGCTTGTGAAAAGAGCAAACTGGTGCCATCCATGGTGCGAAGATGTACATGTTTATGGGTGTCAGCATATTTATACTTTTAGATGTATAACTTAAAAGACTGTCTGATATATAGTAGATGATCAGAAAATGTAACTGAAAAATCTTCACTACTCAGGTAGGCATGTGGATGTTAAACTGACTCATAGAAATGTTTTAAGGTATAATATGTGATTTTAAAGCATTTGAAGCATATATATATATATATATATATTTTAGTTTTCCTGTTAGGCTATAGTCTTGGGGTTTCCATTAATCTTTATGAGATCCAAGTTTCCTGTTTCCTGAAGAACAGTGACATGCTCAGTGTCCAGTTAACTTGGAAATAATAGTTTCCTTATATTTTTTCTTTCTTTTAATTTACTACTTTAATCTAGTTCCCTCATTCCAAGTGAAAAATACATTGATGTTAGGTAAGACAAATTATGTAGCACAATATTTTTCTTAGCATCTCCCCAGGATTTCTAATAACCCTATTTTTTTTCAATGTCTTCTCACCACTTAGGTTGTGTTTGGACTAGAGAACAGCATTTGAGTGCAGGGAAAAATGTGAGGAGGGCTTACTTACAGTTTAAGGAATTTATAAATACAACACTTCTCTTTGAGGTTACAGATTCTCTGAGTTAGAAGTACAGTGTTCTAGGTTGCTGATTAAGAGTCACATGATTTAGAAACCAAAGATTCAGGTGCCTGAGCCATGAAAATGAAGCCTTCTTCCCAAAGGCTGTCCTGGATCGTCTCCACCCAGACCACAGAGCTAACTACCAATAATGCCAGAATTTTCCACAGGAAGCTTTGCTGCTCTTGCCCAGCATAGAAACAATTGCCCAATTAAATCTCCAGAGTTCCATACCATAACGAAGGGCAGAAACTCTTCTGGCCTGGAAAATTTTCAGGGTAGGTGTTATCAATTGCTGGCTGTGGCTTTAGAAAAACTTGCTGATTTTGAGCTACATAATGCCTTAGAAAACTCATAAAGATGAGTAAAGTACAAAATGTGTACTTGAATGGGTGAATTGTTCTGAAAAGGGACATCATTCATTAGGATAGAAAATCATTCTTTCAAGTTAGATCTCTTAGGCAACCATGGAAAACAGTTGAAAATGTTTTAAAAATCTACATATTTCTTTATATAATACAGTAGTGGTATCATCCTAGTGAGTAGCAGTGTGACCCTAGACAAGTCATCTCTCTGTCCAGACCTCAGTTCTTTCATCTGTAAAACAAGTGGCTAGACTAGATGTTCTCAGATCTCTTGGGGTTTTTGATAGACCAATTGGATCTGTATGAAATGGTCATTTGAATTGAAATTAATTTTGAGCCATTTTATCTATTATAGTAGTACTTTGATACCAGGACCTATTGTCTATAAAAGTTACTTTAAAATATTAATTTATGGGCTGGGGATTTACCTCAGTGGTGCCGCCACCTGCCTTGCAAGTGCAAGGACCTGAGTTTTTGATCCCTGGTACCAAAAGAAAAAAAATTAATTTATATCATTGTATCATCAGAAGAGCATAAAATGTTCACTTTACATTCTTCTTTGCAATTATATAAGCAAAATATTTTCTGATAGAAGTGGGAAGGTGTCTTACTTTTCTCTTGGTGCTGAGACAGAATACCCAACACCCAAAGTTAAAGGGGAAAGGGTTTATTTAGCTCACAGTTCATAGAGGTTTCAGTCCATAATTGGCTGGCTCCAAGGCAGGGTGGCACATGGTAGAGGGTCATCAGAGAGGAGAAACAATTCATGGCACCCACACAGTAGCAAAAGCAACAAGGGAACCAACAAGCATCTTCCTGCCCCTTTTACTTTATCCAGACCACCTGGATTAGGGCAGTGGCGAACCAATCACTAAACCAAAATGGTTTAGTGATCACATGCCCTTAATCCCAGCATCACACACTCTCTATTCAGCCACCTATGACTGCATGAGGCTCTGTGGGGACATCTAAACCCAAACCATAACAGGATGCAGTTTATTCCCGACCCCTACTCTTTGATAAGGATCACTGATCTCCTGCTTTCATCAGACATTGCAGCTGCCTCCATAGGATGAGGAGGAGGTGGAGGAGGGATGAGAGGGGAGGGGTGTGAGGGATAAGGAGAAGGCAAGAAGGATCCTAATTAGTAGTCTTCTGAGTGGTCAGTGAGAGCTTCAAGGGAGACTCAACCTCTGTAGGACCTTTGTCTCAAAGGATCATTCAATTGAGATAGTCACACTGTATGATAAGAGACCCAAGAGCGTTAGTACAGTCTCTTGTTTTACAGATGAGAGAACTGAGGTCTGGAGAGAGAGGTGACTTGTCCAGGGTCACACAGCTACTCCCTGGGATTATACCACTACTGTATTGTATAAAGACGCATATAGATTTTAAAGCACTTTTACCTATTTCATTGCTTCACAGCAAGCCCCTGTGAGATATACTTGTCAAATAGCACATAAGAGTAGACGATTCCCTTTTACTGCGCCTTTACATAAAGAACTTGTAGATTATGTAAGACAAACTAATGGCTTCTAAAACTGACTTAGATTCTAAAATTAATTTTCCAAATGAGAAAACTAGCTCAGAAAGGAAAATGACTGATCCACAAATATAATTGCTAAACTAATGATAGTTACAACTAGGACACGGAAAATTTCTCTACCTCATAAAAAGTTATTGTTACATACTTATGGGGTAGAATATGATAATTTGATGCATGTATATGATATATAATGATCCAATTAGGGTAGTTAGCACTCATGTTCTTAAACAATTAAAAAGTTATATTTGTACATAATATTTATACATAATTATGAGGTACAGTATGATATTTCCTTTTTATCCAAGAAAAAGATTACACAGGCCTATGTCACTAGATAAGGCACACTGGTATAAAGAAGTCCAATATTAGAAATATACTGGAGATGACATTTAATCTCGAGAGCTTTGAATGTTATTTTCTATTAATATGGTGGCATTTTAACATTTTAAATAGATGTGCTTTTGGATAGTATAATATTTAGGTTACTTGATATAAAGTAACTATAATATTTGTGAGCAAGACTTGAACTAGAAAAATTTGTGAACTAAGAGAAATTTGTATTCAATGTATCTTCTGCATATGTAATTAAAAAGAAAAATAACTTTAAAAAAGATGCAAAGGCAATTTGCAAATAACACATTCTAATAATTTGTTTTCTAGGACCTAGTTCAGGTTCAAGATTCAAAAGTCCTGAGCTGAATTTAAAAGGCACCCAGCACGTCTTGCAAGCAGGGCAGACACTGTTTCTCAAATGCAGGTAAGAAGCTGTTTTGATTTGGGAACAATCTAGTTGCCTTTCCCAAGGCAAAAATCATTCATTCACTGGTACAGTAGAAAGGACCTTTGGAGTAAAGAGGTAGAGACCCAGGAGTCTCCTGGGATCTGCACTCTGCAGCTACAAATATCCAGCTTCACATAGAAGGTGATTCCCAAGTAGGGGACAGCATTACTCATTTAGGGGGCAATGGGGGAATGATAATGCTCAAACATTTTTGGATTTTTGATCTGAGTATTGTTGATACATGCACATTCGTGCTTATAGCAACACAGTTTACAAAGCTAAGTCTAGGAAACGGCTTATATGTCCATCCACAGATGAATGGATAAAGCGAATATGGTATTTATGGAGTACCACCATGCCATAAGGAAGTATGAATTTGAGTCATTTGCAGTGAATAGATGCTCCTTGAGACCATAATGTTAAGTGAAATAAATCAGACACACAAGTTTAAATACCACATGGTTTATCTTATATGAGAAACCCAAAATATAAATTAAAAGCAAAATCAAAGATAGATAACAGGAAGTAGGGAGATAGATTTTCTTCAAAGGGGAAGGGGACCAAGAGATGGAGGGACCAGAAGGGAAGGGGAGGGAAGGAAATGAAAGAAAGAATTAAGATGTGTTATGTACATGTACCGGTTCCCCGCAAGGAATGTAATCATTATGTAATGTGAATGGAAAAGAAAAGCAAAAAGTCATATTTTTTTCTGGAAAGAGGATGATGGGTACACGTAAGAGAGAACCTCAGGATAGTGTTTTCTACTGGCAAAATGGATGCTTAGGAACTGGTGCTGAATCCTGATCCCAGCCTTGATTGTGCTTTGTTTTCTTATCTGTGACTGCAGGAGTGAAGCACCCCATTCATGGTCTTTTCCTAAAACTGTGAGTAAGGAAAACAAACGGCTGACCATAACTAAATCTGCCTGTGGAAGGAACAGCAAACAATTCTGCAGTACTCTGACTTTGAATTCAGCTCAGGCAAACCACACTGGCTTCTACAGGTGCAAATATCTGCCTGACTCTACTTCAAATAAGAAGCAAACCGAATCTGCGATCTATATATTTATTAGTGGTAAGATTTTCATTTTTTATATTCTATTTGCTATTGCTTGGTAGTAGGTTATACATTGACCCTGATCCATTGGTAAGGTGGCTTCCTAAGGAAAGACCAGGAAAGAGATTCTACCACAGCTGTAGATATTTAAAGAATGCAATTTTAACACATTTCTTAAGTGTCAATTTCAACCAGAATTTTTTTTTTGCTAAATTATTTTATTGGTACATTTTAGGTATACAATACAATTACATTTCTCATTGGGAATTGTACCTTTAACATAATGCATCTTGGTTCTTATTTTTTCCCCATTCCTAGCCCTCCCTTCACCCTCTCCACCCTTCCCTATTTACAAAGATTTTATTTCCATGTTTTCCATTTCTCATCATTTTTCCTTTCCCTTCTTTCCTTTCCCCTGCCCCTCCCACTACCCCTACCCCTTTGGACCTTTTCTTCCTATTTTGCATTATTGATTATGCATTCTAATCATTGGTACATTTTAGGTATACAATATAATGGCATTCATCATTGGAAATTTGCACCTTTACATAGTCTCTCTTGGTTCTTATTTTTCACCCTTGCCCAGCCCTCCCTTCAACCCCTCCAGTCCTCCCTATTTACAAAGATTTTGTTCCTATTTTTCCATTTTCTCATATTAATCCCATTCCCTTCTATCCTTTCCCCTAGCCCTCCCACTTCCTTCCCCTTTGCCCCTTTTCTTCCTATTTCACATTACCTATTATACATTTTAGTCCTTATTTACACTTTCAGTTTCTCCCACCAGAGAAACTATTCGTCAACTAGAATTTTTTAAGACCCAGTCAGTAAATTGTATGCTAGGGGAAGTATGTGTGTGTATTTATTTCACCAGTGAACCCACAACATCTAGAGTAGTATCTGGCACACAGTAGGATGATTAGTGAATGGTAGAATCTTAGTTCTAATTCTTTTTTTTTCTAATTCTTAATTATTGGAAATCCCAAAATACAACACAAGATTTTGGTCCTTCAACACAACTGCATTCTCTTATATGTTAGAACCTTAAAATGTTGTCTTTTTTTTTCTGGACTAGGGATATAGCTCAGTGGTAGAGTACTGAGCATGTTCAAGAGTGCTTAGCATGTTTGTGGCCATGGCTTTAGTCCTCATCATTACACACACATGCAGTACGATTTTTTTAAACTAAATTAATGTGTAATGTTGCTATTGTTTCTAGCAATTACAAAATTAGATCCCATTGATAATAGTGTATTATTCATGTTCATTAAGCACATATTATGATGCTATAAGACTTGGCACATGCCAGTGTGCAGTGGAAAACAAAAAGGTAAAAATTAATCGTTTTCATTATAATTTTATTCTTTCCTTAGAGAATGAATATATGAAGTAATACCCAAAGGGAAGAAATGAAAAATCCTTAAAAGAATATAAACTGGCACTAGTAAGGAATCTTTGAGAAAGAATGAGAAAAGTGGCTTGTCATTGGGCTCTTCCTGATTTAGTTCCAGTTTCCAAAACTTGTAGAGGGAGATCTAGTGAACATAAAAGCAAGATTAGTAGGCATTAAAAATGACAATGATCTATCAGCATGAATAAAACTATTAGCTGCGGGTCCATCTTCTGGTGAGTTAAAGAACAAGGTCTTTGTACAGGAGGTAGTGCAATAGATTTAACATTGTGGTGGAATTATTTTTGAATTTTTGAAATGAGACGAGTAGAAAATGTTTTAAATGAGCATAACATGCAATTCTCTAGATCCATGATTAGTCTTAGGAGATAGCAGAACAGTTGCATGATGTGATATTGACATAATACTACTGTCAGCTATTGTCGACCTCAATATTTTTTCTGGCGCTGGGAATTGAACCCAGGGTCTTTGCACATAGCTATGTCCTGAGCACTTTTTATTTTTTATTTAGTGTTTTTTTTACTTTTGAGACAGAGTCTTTGTCCCTAAGTTGCTTATGCCAATCTCACACTTGTGATCCTTCTGCCTCAGCCACCCAGGACACTGGGCTTGCAGGTGTGTACCACCTCACCTGGCTTGTTAGCCTGATTTGACTGAGCCACTTTTATGTCCCTGCTCCTCAATCTCTGTTCTGACAATATTTTCCAGGGGTAGCTAACAGCAGGGACTAAACACCCTAGCAGTTATTCCTCACAGGGATGCCTCAGCCCACCTACACGGAAGAGTAGGCTGCAGGCTGGAAAATTGTGCACAGGAAGTCAGCCCATCTCCACAGGAGGGAAGAGAGGGTGGAAGACAGAAAGTAGGACAGTGTGGAGGGGGTGCAGAATTAAGAACAGAGACTTTGGGAGAGGCGACTTGGCAGTTCAGGGGGAAAGAAGACACAATGCCTGATAGTAATGAGGAAAAAAAATCATGTACTCAACCATCTGCTTTCTCTTTCTAGTACCATGGTGTCTCATGTTCTTTCCAACTCATGGAAAAAAGAAAGCACTTTGAAGAGGGTCCTAGAGACTTCCCGTTTTTCTGAGGGAATAGGAGAGAAAGCATTCCTGCTAACATTCTCATAAATCTTTCTCCATCAGTTTATCACAGTCTAACTTGCTTAGACACTCGTGAATAAAAGAAGCCATTTTTTTCTAAAAAACAACGTTCACTTCTTCTTCCATGTATCTTCTTCAATAGATGTGCCAGGATTATGGACCCAGCAGGTAGGGAGTCCAGAGCCTACTCACACCAATCCTTCCTTATAATGGAAGAGAAACTTAGCTATTTAGAATCATTTTTATTTCACCTACAAAGGGAAAATTTAGCAAACAACCATTACTTTTGACTGTCAGATGAATTGTTAATCTAATTTAAAGAGGGCAAGGTCCATATCTCTTGATTACTTCTATCTGCAATGTGCCTCTCCAGTAGTGTCTGGCATACCGCAAAAATTCACTATTTGTTAAATTAATAAATGAATTGGCTAACATATGCTGTGTGGAATATATTGTTTAAATTGATTTTGATCATAAATTCTAGGGTTAGTGGGACAGTCATGATGTCTGTTATGGGTTTGGGGCTGTCATGGTCATTGTGCCATGGATTTGTCACGTCTGCTAAACAGACTGTCCTAACAGTAGCATAAAGTTATAAGTCCCAATATCTCAAAATTTCTGCATAATTTGTTAGACACCAGGAAGTTGTCTATTTCAAAGATTGTTCTAGGAAAAGGAAGGATTGTGAGACGCTTTGTATTTCATAGTTTATTATGACACACATGTATTTATAGTCAATATGAATATTATATGAGTTCGCTGGAAAAATTGTTAGGGTATAGAATGGGACTGAATATTTTTGAATAGCATGAATAGTAAAAGGGATTTGAGACAACAGCAATAGTCACAGGAAAGCATCCTGAATCTTATTTGCTAATTAACCATCTGATTTTTAGGGAACACTTGCTGTGTGCCTGCAGCTATCCTACTATGAAAAGTAATGCCTATTTCGTTGTCTTTTTTCTAGTAGTGTGTTCTTAATCTCACCTTATTATGTGACATGATCCATTAAACAATTAGAACTTTTTCAAATAGCCTAACATGTTATGTATTGTCATTTTCATTATTTTATTAATTTTCTTTCTGACAAAATTTTGTCTTCTGATTCCATTTTTATTGAACACCTCCATTACAGGTTAGTTTTAGTTCAGGGGCACAATACATGTTTCTGATAACTCAGAGCATTGTCTTTGGGATTAATAAAACTCCAACCATTTTCTACCATATGACTGTGATTACTCACTAGATATTAACTCACTATTACTTATTTACTGTTGAATATTTACTTCAGAACATGTTGGTCTCTTTGAGGATTTCTATCCCTGATAAACATTGCCAGATATGCTGGCATTTTATTTTAGTTTTCTTATAAAAAAAACTATATGACAAAGTATTTAGATATCTTTTGAAAAGGCAGGTTGATAGTCTATAGTCTTGTCTACATATCACCAAATCCAGTGTGTGGATTATGAGTAAACTCATATTTAGACATTATTGATTGCTGCTGGATAAAAGTCACAATTCCACGTATGCACTGATTTGGATATTAACATCTGATACCTAGTATATAGAAAAAGTAATATGGCCACTTTATCACGGCAGCTTGTATAAATCTGCCAAACCTCTAGTATAATCCATTAAATCATTTTACTTAAGTAGTTATATTTAACTCCTTTAGTTGATTCAATTGTCTGGCAAATTAAATTTTACACTAATATAACTTCCTACATTTGTTATATTTCTCTTCACTTAAACAAATGGTTTTGTTTATGTTATGCCATATATTCCTTACCACAATCCAGTGAAGTTCTACTCTCTTCATTTTACAAGTGAAGGCCCAAGAATCCACTTTCCAGCAAGGCTCTGGGAGGCTATGGGGAAGGGGTTAGGGAAGGTTGTCAGATTTTCCCTTCGAAGTCTCAGTGGCAGGAGATGGGAAGAGGCAAGGAGGCCGATTAGAGGGCTGCTGTGTGCACCAAGGCAGGAGAGATGGCAATCCCAGTTTGCCATAGTGGTGGTGGGAAAGGAGTTGGTAGATTTGAGGGATTCCATCACCCTTGTTGATTAGATGTCTGATGGGTGAGGGGAAGCAAGGAATCAGGGTGACACTCAAATTCTGCAAGGAACAATTAGGCAGTTTGTTCTCAGTTCCCTAGACAGGTAGAGCTTTGTTCCACTCAATTCCTCTTAACATGAAGATACCATCATCATCATCATCATTATCATCATCATCATCATCCTTCCAGGTACACCTTTGGTGTAGTCTGGGCATGTGGCTTTTGAATTGGATAGCTGAAAAATTGAATCTCCCTGTTATTAAAGCTTTAAAATTTGAAGTCATAAAGAAAAAACTGTAATGTAGTTGCCCTACCCCTAATTTGTTGCTAATTTCAAAAGATTTCTAGAGCAATGATAATGTTAGGGCTATCCAGCTATCCCCTCTGGAGAAAAAAATAGCACTTTCATCATTCTTTTCTGATGTTCTGGTGTGCACAAGAAATTGGCTTTGGGCCAACCTTTTCTAAAAATTAAAGAATTTCATGAAAATTATTGTAATATATGAATTGTGACTGAAATGTAAGAAAAGTGATCAGGAGAGTTTTTACATGGCATCTCCAAGGTATTTAATATTTTGTTGATATCTTCAATTTAATTAGCAAAACTTTGAACTTAGCATGTTGAGTTTCCTACGTTGTAAAATTAACCTATTGTGAAATAACCTATTCCTCCCTTCTCTAGTCCCTTTAGAAGCTACCTAAATAGAATGTCTTCTCTTGAAGAACTATAATTAGAAAGTGAAAAAATAGGGTAGGGGTATAGCTGAGTATCTCTAGTTATTCCCTGTAAAAGAAACTGTCTCTTCTTTTATCTTGATTGTTTTTCTTTCCAAGTCTATTAAATAGGCTAGAGTGTTTTCAAAAACAGTTATTTTTTTCCATTGGTTTTCCATATGCGTAAAACTAATGAGATCTGCATTAACAGCCTAATTTGAGCTAGAAAAATTAGCTGACACATTGTGTCTGTAACCAAAAAGTAGTAGAGTTTCTAACAACACAGGTATTCTGGGAGAGAATAATAATTACGGCTTTACATAAAGGATTTAGTGGGAAAAATTTCTAACAGGCTATGGGACCCTGAGCAAGTAATAATCCTAACAATGCAGATGTTCTGAGGAGTCTATGCTGTCATTTGTACAGCACTTGAGATTTTCTTAAGAGCATTTATACCATTATCTCAGTGAGAAACTGAGTTGTTGTTTTCTCCATTTTACATATAAGAAACAACTTCATTGACTTACACTAGAGAGACACGTCATAGAGTGACAAGCCAGGATCAGGTCCAAGTCAGAAAGCCAGGTGAGGGCTATTTCCCCTGCACTGCAATTTGAGCTCTTGACCTCAGACCATGACCTACTTGTTGTTTTAGTCTTTGAGAACATAGATTATATAATTGTTACTTTTTTTTTTTAAATCTCAAATTAATTTTTTTCTTTTAAGGAATAATAAGCTAGTTTCAGACTGTATTTCTAAGTAATAGACCTTAGAGAAGCAAATCCTGATACCAAAGAGCTTTGTGTTGTCATCTGTTGTAGTGGTCTTTAATGAGGACCCCACTAATGCACGGAGCATGGAGGTTCTTCCATCACCCCCTTTCTTTAGATTCCTTCCTAGATCTGCCACAACTGGGGACACAGACAAGCTGATTGGCCAACACTGCCTGGCAGGATGATGCCCAATTTGCCATGCTCATATAGCAAGTTCAATAAATGTGGCCAATATAACAAGCAGGGACCTGAATAGCAAAGGTAGCAATGTGTAGACTGACTATAGAGTCTCGCTGCTTCCACTTACCCCATGATGTAGAGAGCCACACTTCTGAGGTGGAATATGTGAAGGCTGTGAGTTCTTCATCCTAGATCGAAGAGGAGGTACTGATGTTTTCAAAGCGGCAATCATGATGAGCAGAGAGCATTGCATGACTGTCAAAACCTCTATAGTATTTCTAAGGAGTCAATGCTATAATTTTGTCAGAGACACTTTAAAGAGAAAGTATAGTTTCTATTCCTCAGAATTCTCCTGCAAGGGAAAATGGACTAAAACAGTTTACATTTTGTTGAAGAAAACAATGAATAAACCAACTGAAATGAACAAACAAGCAAGAACTCTTAGCTACCTTTAGCTGGCTGAATTCTCAGGGATAGATTTCTTAGGAAATCTGACATTAACCTTTGCTTGGTTAACTTGTAGAGTTGTAGATATTTAGCTTTCAACATGTTCTCATTGTCCCTTTCCCCTGCCCATCCAAAGAATCTCTCCCCATCCTTCTCGTACTTCGCTTCCATCCCTACCACATAGCTCCTACTTATTTTCTGATACCTATGTTTCTTGGAGTACAAACTTTCCAGTTAGAATTGGTTTCCATGTTTTGTCCCAAAGGTTGTGATTCCAAACACAGCGGTCACTTGAGCCACTGTAAGTACAGACAGGCTGGGTGACAGGTCAGATTTTCTTTTCACATTCTAACCTGATATATTTGCTCAGGGGACAGATAAACACATTGGGGCATCCAGTTTGAACTATCAGATTCTGGACTACAAATCTGGAAACCCAGTTGGGTTTCCTGAAATGTTAACAGTCTGAGGCTGATTTGCATTTACAAAATTCTGCTTCAAAGGATCTTCTGTAAAGTATTCCTAGGAATTTTCTGGCCTGTCTGCATATAGAGTCATCAGAAATCTGGTACAACGTCAGGTTTTATTGGATTGTTAAAATAAAATTGTGAAAGAAGAGAAATGAGTATGTCTAGGTTTAAAATATGCCTGGATGTTGGTTCAAATCAAAGAATTTTCCTTGGGAAACACACTCCTCTACATCCTGGCTATGTGCTCCTTCTAGGGCTGAAGCATGAAAGAGATTATGCATTCTATCCATCACTGAGGGACAGCTGATTAGGACCACATGGTGAAAGTTTAGAAAAGAGTAACTTAACTCTTAACAATTTCCTTTTCAGCTACATAAAAAAAAAAAAAACTGATGGAAGACATTCTTGATATTGTTAAGCCCTGTGATTTCACATTTCCCTTCTAAAAACATTTTTGTCATTAAACACTAAGGGACATTGACTGTAATATGGAAACACATATGGCTGGGACGGAAGCCACTCGTGTTGGTGGAAGTATTGGTAGTTAGACACATTGCATGTCTCAACCCTCACCCCAGTCTTTGTGTTCACTCAGTGTGTTCCCAGGAATGTCATCTTAGCACTTGATGGTACCTGTCCAATGATTAGGCCTTTCCCTCAGAAAGAGAACAATTCCTAGTGCTCCCCAGGCTCCATGCCAGAAAATTTTGGCATGCCAGCTCTCTAGAGCCACATTGCTGAGACCTTCTAGCAACAACATAATTGTGTATCACCAGACATTAATAGAACTACATAAATCCTCAAAAATAATCAGAATGAACTTGGTCTTGAATGAGCCTCTTGGACACAATCTAAGACTTTGAAAAGCCAAAGACTGTGGTAGAATTATGAAATCTTAAGATGACAGTGAAGTCCAAAGGCGATAAAGTCGATCGTGTGCTCTCATGTTTCCCCTACAGCCAGGAAGTATGAAAAATAGTGGGTCAAAACTTTATGGTTTTCAGGATTTTTAAAAAATCTCCTTCAAGTAATTTTTTAAGAAAAATGAGCAAGGGACTTTTTCAGAAAAAAAAAATCCCCTTAAAATGAATAGGCTTTGTTTCTGATTTTAACAATATTAAAGTTATGAGGAGGTAATCTATTTTTATCTTTATGTTCATTGTGGTTCTAATACTCTTAAAATTTTCCTTTGCTATTTAAAATAATTGTTATTCTGTCATTGGATGCACTTTTGCTGAGTTACATTTAGCAGCAATCATAGCTAACTGTACAATTCAAAATCTATGGCTTACCCCCCTTCCCTTCCTTCCTTCATCAAATGTCAATTAATAAGCTGTACTTGAAACAATAGAACCTGAGCTTTGGTTTGTTTTCAAATCCCTGTTCTGATATTTTTTAGGTCTTTGACTTTGGAGAAATTATTAATAAGAAATAATAGCTAACATTTGGCTATGTCTTACTCTGCTGAACACCTCCTAAGCACTATGCACAACAACCCTATGAAGTAGCACTCTCTTCTGTTAGTGTATGTGTGTTGGGGGTCAGGTGTTTCATAGCTCAGTCTTAGGTTCACAGCAAAATGGAAAGGAACATACAGAGATAACCTATATATCCCCTATCCAACATGCAAAGCCTTCCCCATTACCAACCTCACCTTCCACAGCAGTACATTTGTTACACTGATGAATCTACAATGAGATACTTTCATTACCCAAAATCCGTAGTTAATAGGGATTCACTCTGTTGTGCTGTTGATGAAGTTAGACAAATGTATAATGACATGTGTCCCTCGTGATCTTATCGTACACAGTACTTCCACAGTGCTGAAAATCTTGTGTGCTCTGCCTATTCATCCCTTCCTCCAGACCCCAGTTCCTGGCAATCACTGTACTTTTTTACTGTTTCCTTTTCCAGAATTCATACAGTTGGAATCATATAGTATGTAGCCTTTTTAAATTGGCTTCTTCCATTTAGTAATGTCCACTTAAGGTTCCTCCATGTTCAGTACCCTTACCAGCATTTGATGTGGTCCCTCTTTAGAATTTTGACATTCTCATAGGTGTACAGTGGTAGCTCATTGCTTTAGTTTCAGACATGATGTAGAGCATCTTTTCATATGTTTGTTTACCATTTTATATGTCTTTGGTAAGATACTTGCTAAAGTTTTGGGCTCATTTTTGAATGGGGTTGATGTTTTAAGAGTTTTTCTGTGTGTGTGTGTGTGTGTGTGTGTGTGTGTGTGTGTGTTTCCAGTTACGGTCCTTTATCAGCTGTGTTTTTTGTAGATATTTTCCCCAGTCTTTGATTTGTCATCTTACCCTCTCAATATTGTCCTTAGTGGAGCAGAAGTTTTTAATTTTAATAAGGTCCAGCTTATCAATTCTTTCTTTTATGGGTGGTGCCTTTGATATTTTACCTAAAAAGCCAGGGCCGGGGATTTAGCTCAGTGGTTCTGGCGTCTGCCTCGCAAGTGCAAGGACCTGAGTTCGATCCCCAGTACCAAAAAAAAAACAACCCCAAAAAGTCATTGCCATACCCAGGGCTATCTAGGTTTCCTTCTACATTCTAGGAGTTTTATAATTTTGAATTTTATATCCAGGTCTGTGATCCATTCTGAGTTCATTGTTTTAGAGTGTAAGGTTTGTGTTTATACCTTTTTTTTTTTTTTTGCATGTCCATATCCAGTTGCTCCAGCACCGTTTGTTGAAAAGACTATCTTTGACCCATTGAACTGCACTTGCTCTTTTGTCAAAGATCAGTAGACTATATTTATGTGAGTCTATTTCTAGGCTGTCTATTGTCTTTTCTTGATTTTGTTTTTTTTCCCCAATACCACTGTCTTGACTATTGTCTGCTTATATTAAGTCTTGAGATTGGGTTGTAGTCCTCCAATTTTGTTTTTCACCTTAGATAATGGATTCTTTTGTTTCTCTGTCTAAATGTTAGAATCAGTTTATCACAATCCATAAAATAACATCTGTGAATTTGATTGGGATTGCACTAAATCTATAGATCAAGTTGTCAAGTCAGGAAGAACTGACATTTTGACAATATTGAATGTTTTGTGAACATGAAGCATTGTTGCATTCATTTAATTCTTTGGTTCTCATAGTAGTTGTGCAGTATTTCTTATATGTATAGATTCTTGTCATATTTTGTTAGATTTATGCCAGAGTGTTTCATTTTGGGAAGTACTAATCTAAAATAGTTTCATTTTTAATTTCAAATTCCACTTCTTTATTCCTGGTATATAGAAAAGTAACTGACTTTTGTATATTAACTTTGTATCTTGCAACTTTTCTATATTCACATTGCATCAAGGAATTTTTTTTGATTCTTGCAGATTTTCTGTATAGATGATCACATTATCTGCAAACAATGATAGTTTTATTTTTTTTTCTTTGCAATCTGTATATCTTTATCAACTTCTCATGACTTATTAATTAGCTCAGACTTCCAGTAGAATTTTGCAAACGAATACTGAGAAGGGGCAGCCTTCCCTTATTCCTGTTCTTGGTGTCAGCTGTGGCTGACAAAGTATACCTGGGAAAGATTTCAGGCTTTCAGCTGACTTCATTCACTAAGAAAATGAATCCACTCTTGGGCTGCATTAATAAATATTTGGAGTCCAGAATAAAGGGGTATTAGTCTTGCTGTTCAGTTTACACTTCAAGAGAAGCAATGAAAATTAAGATTTTCAAAGCAAATTCCAAAACCTTTCTAAACTTTATTTCATCCTCTGTAAAATGGGTACTTGCCTAATAGGGTTGTCAGTACTAAATAATTGGATCATTTTATTATTTTCCTTGGCAGGAACAACTGAAGGGACTGAAATGTTCAATCTGAAAAAGTAAATAACTGGTTGGGAAAATAGAAGACATAAGTGTGCTGTCTCCTTTCGAGTTTTCTTATATAAAAGAGATTAAAGTTCATCTTTACAGTTAGCTGGCCGAAGAACTAAGAACAGAAGTCAAGACAGACAGATGTCAGCTTGACATAAGGAAACCCTTTCTAAGATCTATAGCTATCCAAACTTGGAATGAACTATTTAGGAGATGATGAGGTAAAACTTCTGGACCTTTCTACTCTTGACATTCATTAAATAACATGTATGTCACTATCATTTATTGATATCTGGTTCAGGCTAATTTCACAACCCAATGAGCTAAATTCTATTGTCAGTCTATTACAGAAAAGTTAGAGAAATTCAGTACTATTTCCAAGGTTTCATACTTGGTAAATGATTAAATCAAGTTTCGGGTCCAGGTTCTGAGGCCCCAGGCCTTCCCAATATGTCCTTGTCCTGGCTTCTACCCTGGCTTCCTTGGACCTTTGTGTGCAGTGCAGGGTTGCAAACTGGAAGTGTGCACAACAGATTCAGGATAGATTGGCAGGCATAGTACTTTTGGCTGCCAATATTTAATAACTAGAAGAGTGAAAAATCTGATTTCCTATGTTCTTTAAAAACTACAATTTCTAGCCACACTGAGCCACATTCCCACTTGGGAACAATTGGCAGAAGCAAGCAGGGGCTGCACCCCCTCCATTCTAAACTCCAACTGCTCCAGTCTAGCCTCTAGTAGTTCTTCCACTCCTTGCCTTGTCTTCCTTGCCTGGTCCCTGGTGAAATGTCAGTATCCTATGCCTAACATGAACACTGTAAATGAATGCAAAACAAATCATGAGTCTAGGAATAGGGCATTGTCTGTCCCATGTTCTAGATGAAGAAGTGAATCTCAGAGTCCCATAGTAGCAGACATCATCAATGCAGCCCTTGATAGAGCCTGGCTCCTGACTTCACAGGCATGTTCAGGGGACACTGTACTGATGGATGGAACACACTGAGGCTGCTCTAGGAGAACCCAGTGTTCCAGGTGGATAGAATTCTGACCAAGCAGTCCCTGTACTTGAGAGAGAATTCCCTCCTAAATCTCTATGAATCAGGGCATGTTCTCATTTGGTTGTTGGTTTGGAGGTAGTCATTACAGAGTCTCTCGTGGAGTTTCCAGTACCTTACAGCAGAGAAAGCTAAGCAGGGATCCAGTGACTTGAGCTTGGTTCACATTGTGGAACTTAGCATTCTGTTGTTTCGCATTGCTAGGCTTTGTCAGAAAGTTCCATGTTACTTCCGTCTCTGGACCATCATGTCTCCTAGTGTGTGGATAACTGAAGGTGTAATTGTTGGTCCCGAGTCATGCAGCAGTGCCAGGATCAGATTCCGATGTGGTAGAGAGAGAGGGAGAGACTGGTATAGGATAAGGAAACCTGAATTTAGTTTGGTTTGGCTCAGCTATTAATATTATTTCTCTGCTCATGGAAAGTCTCTCCACTCTGGGCCTCAGTTTTCTTATTAGAGGCAGTATCAGGGTATCTTAATAGTCCCTTCACAGTTTTATAATTCAGAGGCAGTGCGAGGAATCATAGAACTTGAGACATGACCCAGACTCTTAGCAGTGGAAGAGTTAGTTTATTGAAGCTTTTTTCTTGTGTTTTTCTCTTTCATTTCTGTTTCATTTCCCTACCTCTCTCTTCTTGCCATTCTTCCCTTCCCGCCTTTATCTTTCCTGATTTTTCCTTCTCTTTCTTCTTTGAGTTGCCTCAAAGGAGATCAAGGTGAGGATCTGGTTGAGGTCAGTCATCTGGGGAGAAGGACCCAGAGGAGCCAACCAGCTTTGGGTGTATTCCCAGGGCACACAGAAGCCCTAACTTTCTTGACCCTAGGGTTCATCAGAGTTACCATCTAACCATTATTCCACTCATACTGGGATCTTCAACGTAGTTTATTTTGATGTCCTTACTTGCCTTTAAGGCAAAATTTAGTGCTTTTGCCTCTAATCAACATGAGCAGTCCTGTGTGTGGGGTGTGCATGAATGCCCAACCAGCTAGGCTATGAGGACTTTTAAGTACCTGTATTAGGCTTTATGCACAACGATGCTTATATAATATGTTCTGATTTCCTTTTTTCTTCCTCATCTGATATCTTCTCCAGGAACATCTGCTGACTGTGCGCTGTGTGACCACCCTCTGCTGGTCACACAGAGATGATGGTTGGTTATCCTGATTCCCTGCTGGAGCTCACATTCCAAGAAGCAAATTTCACAGATGATGCAAAAGGAAAGAGAGAGGGGGAACTGTTTTCCTTGCTCTCTCTTGTCTGACTCCTCTTCCCCCTTTCTCTTCTTCTGCTATTCAGTCCACCTTTTGGAATGATACAGTCAAGCTTTAAAGGACAAGATGAAAACCGTGTCTTTTTCTGAGGAAAGATAGGTTGTAGGGAAAGTGCTTTGTTAGAAAGAGGCATTGCTTGTTTTACAGCACACAAATCGGTTTTTAATAGGATAGCACTTCAGTCTGAAACACAATAACTTTTCTTCATTTAACTTGCTCTAACAGAAATCTTTGTGTAAGTTAGAAGTATTTGTTCTGATGGCAGAATCTAGCAGCTGATAACCGTAAATCAACCCCGGGGAGATTGTTTTTCTTTTTTATCACTTTTGAATCTGGAAAGTGAGCATCCAGTAGTGGTGGAAACTGTTCTATTTTTCAGCTGGTAAATAATATCTGAGGTGTTTTATAGTCAATTGTACACTCATGACTCACAGGAAATACTGACTTGCACATTCCACGTGGACTGCACTACTCAGACACATCAGGCAAGCAACTTCGTCTACATGAAGGCAGAGAGGTTTTACTACACTCACTGTTGACCTGGGAGTTCCAGGGGTAACTGAAAGACATTTATAATCATGATGCCTTTGGCACAGGGAAAATTTTCATTTTTTGTGGATGCCCAGCCTGAATGTGAATTGGGATGAGAGAGAGGTGGTAAGGACTCTCTGGTGAGGAGCCACGGATGATCTCCAGGAACCATTCTATGAGAGAGCCCAAAGCTCTATTTTCTTTCAAAATAAGTTTTACTGATATAACTCATACATCATAAAATTTACCTACTTAAAATGTAAAATTCAATGCTTTTTATCATATTGACAGGGACACACAACCATTCTTATAACAATCAATTTTAGAACATTTCATTATGGCACAAGAAACCTCATATCCTCTGTATGCTTCCCTTCCCATATTTCTCCAGCCACAAGAAACCATCAATCTACTTTTTCTCCCAATAGTTTTGCCTCTCCTGGATATTTCTTATAAACAGAATCATACAGCATATGGTCTTTTGTGACTGGCTTTTTTTATTTAGCAAAGTATTTTGAGGTTTTTCTGTGTTATATCATGTATCAACCCTTCATTCCTTTCTATTGCTAAATAATATTCCACTGTATAGACACGCCATATTTTACCTATCCTTTTATTACTTGTTAGGCATTTAAGTTGTTTCTGCTTTTTGGATACTTTGAAAAATGCTTCAATAAAAATTGTGTGCAGGGCAGGGGATTTAGCTCAGTGGTTCCACTTCCTGCCTCACAAGCGCAAGGTCCCGAGTTTGATCCCCAGTACCCCCCCCAAAAAAAATTTGTGTGCAACTTTTGTGTGAATGTAAGTTTTCATTCTCTTGGGTAGGAGTGGAGTTGATAGGTCACATGGTAACTCTGTCTTTAATCACTGGAGGAACTGGTAAACTGTATTTCAATGTGACTGCACCATTTTACATTCCCATCAACAATGGATGTGGATTTCCATTTCTCCACATCCTTGACAACACTTGTAACTCTGTGTGTGTGTGTGTGTGTGTGTGTTTTGTTGTAGCCCTGTTAGTGGGGTATAGTAGTATAACACTGTGGTTTTGATTAGTATTTCCTTGATGGCTCATGATGTTGAATAACGTTTCGTGCACTTACTGAAACTTTATACATCATTTTTGGAAAAATGTCTATTCAGACCTCTTTTCCATTTTTAATTAAGTTATTTCTCTGTATTATTAGAGTTGTTAGAGTTCTTGAATTTATTTTATAAAATTACATATCATAAATATATTTTATATACTCTAGGTATATTAAATATAATAAATATATATAACATGTACCTTCATTTTTATACATTCTAAAGAAGTGCATGTAGGGCTGGGGATTTAGCTCAGTGGTTTCGCCGCCTGCTGCGCAAGCGCAAGGACCCAAGTTCGATCCCCAGTACCAAAAAAAAAAGAAGTGCATATTACATATTTTTAAATGCAAAATACAAAGTATTTTATACTTTTGTACTCTCTACTTCCTCAGTAAATGAAAATCACATTCTCTTTCAAAATTAAAACAAATATTTAATCTCCTGGAAAATAAAATAAGTAAAACTTTTGAAGACATGGGGTGGGCAAGGACTTTCTGAATAGAAACCCAACTGCACAAGAAATAACATCAAGAATCAATAAATGTAACCATATTAAATTTAAAAGCTTCTGCATAGCAAAGGAAACAAGCAATAGAGTGAAGAAACAACCTACAGAATGGGAAAAACATTTTGCCAGCTACTCTTTGGACTGAGGACTAATATCTAGAATACATAAAGAACTACAGAAAAAATTAGACCCCTCCAAATAAAAGGCCCAATTTTTAAAAATGGGCAACTGAAATGAGTAGACACTTCTCAGAAGTAGTAAACATGGCCAATAAATACATGAAAAAGTGTTCAGCATCTCTGGCCATTAGAAAATGCAAATTTAAAAATTCAGATTCTGTCTTACTCCAGAAAGAATGGTTATCATCAATAAATCAAATAATAACAAATGCTGATGAGGCTCCAGGGAAAAGGGAACCCTTCTAAATTGTTGATGGTAATATAAACTGGTGTAACCATTATGGAAATCAGTATGGAGATTGCTCAAAAACCTAAAATAGAAATTCCAGGGCCAGGGATTTAGCTCGGTGGTTTCGCCACCTGCTGCACAAGCGCAAGGACCCAAGTTCGATCCCCGGTACCAAAAAAAAAAAAAGAAATTCCACATGACCCCGCTATTCCCTTTGTAGATATCTTCCTAAAAGAGTTAAAGACACCATGTTATAGTGATACATGCATACCCATGTTTATAGCGGCATGATTTTTATAGCTAACTCTTGGAAGTGGCCTATATGTCCATCAATAGATGAATGGATAATGTAAGTGTATTTATACACAAAGGAGTACTACTCTGCCATAAGAAGGATAAACTTGAGTTATTTGTAGGAATATGAATACACCTTGAGACCATAATGTCAAGTAAAGTAACTCAGACATACAAGTTTAAATATCGCATTATTTCTTGTTGGAGAAATCTAAAATATAAGCAAAGAGCAAAATAAAAGATAACAGGAAATAGGGAGCTAAATCTTTTGCAAAAGGGAAGGGAACAAAGAGATGGAGGACAGGGAGGGGAGGGGAGGGGAGGGGAAAGAAGAAGAATTAGCATATGTTATTTACACATACAAACTCCCCATTGAGAATGTAATCATTATATACTGCAAATGGGTACTAATAAAAATAAAAAATTTTGAAAATACAAATAAATAAATATGGTTCCTCAAGACCAGGATTTAGAAGGGAAATTAAAATAAAGGAAAAAGAAATCAGGAAAAAGTTTATTTAAAAATGTACTTGTGTTAGAAAACAAGACGTTTAACTCCTGAACCCCTTTGAAGTCAAAAAAAATGAAAAGCTCCCTAAATTTGGGGGGTCACGCACTTACTCTGAACCCGGAACACCCAGCTGAAATGGAGCAGAATGAGGATAGCATGCTGGGACCTCTGTCCGTGTGCCTGATTTGTGCCAGTCCGATTACAGATTTCAAAAGGAAAAAACACATTTTAAAAATAGACATAATTCCATTCTGAGCAAGGGTCCTGTTTGATCTTTCCCTGTGTCTGAGCCCACTTTTTGCCCTGAAGAGATAGCCCAGATACTCCCACTGGGTGAGCAAACCTCACATTCTATGCCAGTTCTGTCACTGCTTTGAGCCCCCAGAGTGCAGTGTGGCGAGGGCAGTGTGACCTTTACCTAGTTGTGCACTGGCACAAATCCTTGGTCACAGTGTCTGAGCTGCAGGCCAGGCAGCCTTTGGAGCAGCTCTTCCTCATTCTTTCAACAAGCAGCCAGTTTGGTCGCAGGAAACGACTCTGCAGTGCTGGCTGTGTTTAGGAGTCATTTTTAATTTTGTGACAATGACAAATGTATCCTACGGGAGTAGTAAGTGGTTTTACTGGTGATATTAATGGAACTATGACTTCTTTTGTATCTATGGTCCTACAAAACAAAATATGTTTGTATTATGTCAGGCAAGTTTATTCTCAGTCCTTCCTTAAAGCAGATTGCAGAGGAAATATACTATTAATAAGCCCAGAGAATACTGTGTGTGTGTGTGTGCGCGCACGCGCACGTGTGTGCGTGTGTGCCTCCAGTCACAAGTTCATTTGCAAATGCAGTGCATTTATGCCAGTACTGTCATACAAATGATATATTTTAAATTGAGTTTGAATAGACAAAAATCATTGAAATTCTGACATCTTTGAACAGAATTATAGTGGGTTCAGTACTGAAATTGGACTTGGCTTTTAGAGGCCAATAGTTGTAATAAATTCAAGTGTTTAAGGAGCCAAAGAGGCAAGTGGAAGAAGAAACTAAAAGACAATGTTAAATTAGCCTTTTCTGTTTTCATTTGGAACTGGCATTTCAGTAGCCTAGAAATGACTATACTGATGTTGACCATTTCCTGTAGGAACTTTTAAGCCGGAGTCCTTATTGAAAATGGTAGTTTAAGGAGACAGTAAATTAAACATAAAGGATTTACAGCTTAGTTAAATGGATTAAACCATTTCCTGGTGTTTGTGTTTACTTTGGAGTTCACAAAAGAGACAAAAATATAGACTCATGGGAGGAAGGAAAGTAATGATCAAATCCCAATAGTCTCTAGCTGAGTATCTAGCTCAGCAACTTTATTTAGAAGAGGAATTTAATGCTGGTAAGAAATCCTTGTCTCCATATAATTAACTTTTCTCCTTTGCATGTTTTACACCCATTGAGAATTCCTAATAAACATAAAACTTTATTAATTGGGACAGTTAATGTCTTATTCTATTATCGAGGACAAAACTAAAATAAATCAAATACAACATGTATATAGTTTTCCTCAAATTTAAATGAATGGTGCTTTATAATTTGAGCTTTAACTTTAATAATTTAAAATATTATAAAATGACACATGGTCATTCTAGAAAAATTGCCAACTACAACAAGGTAAATTAGAAAATAACTCATAAAATTACCATCCAAAGATAATTACTGGTTTTTTTTGTTTTTGTTTTTTTGGTACCAGGGATCGAACTCGGGACCTTGCACTTGCAAGGAAGGCGCCGGAACCACTGAGCTAAATCCGCGGCCCCTAAAGATAATCACTGTTAACATTTTAGTGTATTTGTTTCCAGTCTTTTTTCTATGTCACTGTGAGTCTGAAATCAAGGTGTTTTGAGGGCCAAGCCTCTGAATCTGTCTCTCTCTTACTACCTTCTGGTGGTTCCCCGCAATCTCTGGCATTCCAGAGATGTACATGTCATGCCAAGCTTAGTCTTTGTCTTTATGTGGCTGTCTTCTTGCACAGATGCCAATCAGTACCCACTCTACTTAGCAACAAGTCTATTTCCAAATCAGGCCACATTAGAAGTACAGGGAAGTTTGGGCTTCAACTGTTTTTGTTGTTATTGTTGGTGGCGGTGGTGGTATTTTAAGAGGATGTGCACAACTCAATCCTTAAAGATCAGTATAAACACCATCTGGGCAACTATTGGCTGCTGACTTTTTCTTTCTACAGTTTGTTCTCCACTCAGCATCCAGCATGAGCTTCCTAACCTACAGATTCAAGAGAGGATCAGCAAGCAGGTGCGAACCTGCTTGGTTCTTTAAGGTCCAGACAGACAGAGTTCACATAGAACTTATTCTGGGCATGTAAGGCTGGAGCCGGGGAGGGCGGGGGGTGGGGGAGGAGCAGGGCACAAAGACTCCTGAAGAGATGGCTGCCTAAGGATGTCAATGGATTCTTCAGGACCAGGGCAAGGGTAGACTGGGAATGTTTCTAGTAGGCTCTGATGTTCACTCTGGTTCCTCAGGAAGCAGAACAGGCTCTTTGAATCTTCCTTGCCTCTGAGAAGGGCCAAATACCATACTTCCAAAGCAGATATTCTGGTGATTATTGAAAGGCTTTTCCAGATCTCTTTGGAGGCACTTGTACATATTTTGTTTTTGCTCTTCGCAGATAAGCCGTGCATACTAAAGAAACAGACCTAATATGCACGTGAAATTCTCAACACTGCTTCTCCTGCTTCTTGCCCTCCCCCTAAGCAGCTCAGACATTCTTATTCCTAACAGTCTGCTAGGAAAGGTCTAGAAAACCTGCTGAGGCATGTTTCTGTCATTCTAATGTTAATCCTCTCTCTAAATTGCTACACTCCTGGAACATCACTAACTCTCCAAATAGAGTTGACTTCCTCTGTGGCCTTTAAGCTGTTACAAAGGCTCTGAAGTGCATTTCCTGGGGCACTTAGCATAGTGAAGTTTAAGCAGACTATTCTTTCACTCTCAGTGGTACTCCTTATGTCCACTGCATATTAGAGTATGGGGCAATCCCACTGAAGGCCGAGAACTGAATAAGAAATTGGGTTTTATTAAAGAAGTTTCTTTTTCCAAGCGAAACACAGATGGTCAAATTGAGAGACAAAGACTGAATGACCTTAAGGGGAAGATGGTGTAGTACCTGGATGACCTCACCAGCTGCAGAGTCTGTGTGTTTGTATTTCAATCATTTATGTATTTTTAATTTTTTTCTCACTCAGATACAGATAGACCTTTCATAGAGAGGCACATTGAAATACCTGAGATTATATATATGACGGAAGGAAAGGAGCTCATCATTCCTTGCCGGGTTTCATCACCTAACATCACTGTTACTCTTAAAAAGGTAAAATTTATCATTGCTCCTCTCAGAATATTTTTACTGCAACTGAGCATAATGATTTAACCATCTCTTCTTCTGGAATAATTTTCTTACAGACCTATACACTTCTCAGTGGACTTATCTGTAATATCCTTCTACAATAGTAGAGAAGTGCTAGAAGTTGTAGCCATGTGTGTACTGTAGTTCAGTAGAATAAAATGGAATCTAGTCTTAATCATAAATCTATATGAATACCTACAATCATGAACATTTGTATATATTGTCACAAATCCAAATGTCTGAAAATATGAGAAAAGCAAATTTTACTGCTTATATAAATTAATAACTTGACAGAATGGCTCCTCCATTCTGAAGACAGAACTACCCATCTCTAGCACTGACATGCATTTGCTTTATGCATAGGAGCCAACATCTCTTGTTTGAGTTGGGGAGTTCTGGTGATGAGCCTTAACTCCTTCTAGGCATCCAATTTTAACCTCTTAGGTAAAAAAAGGGTTAAAGAAAAAGTTATCCGTGAGGTTTTCCTTTGTATTATGTTATAAATTGTTTATGTAGTAAAGAAAACATTTATGGTAGACTCTAATAAAGACAAAACTAAAATGTGACATTTGAGTTAATTCATTACACAAGTTTGGAAAGGTTGGGCTATAGCTCAGTGTTAGAGAGCTTGTCTAGCATGCATAAGGCTTGGGTTCAATCCCCAGCAAAACACACACACACACACACACACAGAGTATACTAGGTTTAAGAATTGTTTGTTTGTTTTTGAGACAGAGTCTCAATATGTAGCCCAAGCTTGCCTTGCACTTGGAGCAATCCTCCGGCCTCAGCCACCTGACTGCTGGGATTACAGGTGCACCATGACTCCCGGCTTATGACTAAGAATGAATACAAATTCCCCATATGGAAAACTGTACTAAATTCTGAGACCTTAGAGTTTCAAGACAAAACTCCCAAATCTACCACCATCCACCACAAAGCAGGTACTGAGGAAGTAAGTGGTGGTAGTGAAGTTGGGAAAGTCCAAATTGTGGTTCGCATCTATTGAAGTGCGATGAGATGTCTCCCTGTCCTCCCCCCTTGGATCATTCTCCTGTGTTGTAAATTTGACTTAAGCCTACTATGTTGTCTATTAGGGACAGGTTTAAGCCTCTATCACATCTGTTTGCCATTGTCAGAAAAATATAAAACTCCTGGGTTTCACCGGGAGCCATCAGAGGAGTTAAGCTCAACTGGTCAAGGAAATACTGAGGTTCTCAGGGTGTGGGGGGACTTCTGGCATACTGAGCATTATAGCCAGTATCATGAATTCCCAGTCCATTCCTACCCCTCTTCTCCAGTGGTTCAGTTTGCACAAGAGGAAGGCCAGAGTGGCTCAGAGCAGAGGCTGGTGTCACACTCTCCGGAGTGTCATCACACTGCCGCCTCCCTACTGGCAAACCAACAAAGTAATGCAACTCTTCTCCACCTCTTTTCCTTCATTTGAGAAATGGAGTGGTCACAGTTGTACCACTGTCACTAACACAGTCATTAGGAAGGCCAAATAAGGCAAGATGGAAAGCACTTAGACTAGCATCTGGCATAAGACAAGCCTCATTCAAAGGTCAGCTATTGGTATTATTTATTTAACAGTTTAATACTCACTTCTTGGTTTATTACCAAGTCATGTTTTCAACTGCATGGTGTTACTCCTCTTAGTTGGAGATAATAACTGCTACCTGATTAACATGGAAAACCACGAAGATAGGGAAATTCTTTCATGCAAGTCCTACTGCAAGTGGCTTTTCTGTCACAGAAACATTCCACAATTCCAGCATGTAAAAATGTGGGGCAGGGGAAGTTATTTACTCTTGTTTTACTGCCTAACCTTTACAAGGCACAATCTTTAAAAATAAAGACAAGAGAAGGGTAAAATCCTAATAGGAGTTTTAGTTTTGACATGTATAGATACTGAAAATATCCTAACCTATTATTTGTGCTGACATGAAATTAACAATTTTCCTTTCCATTTTTCATATTGTCCCTTTTCTTCTAATCTGCTATCCCCTCCCCTCTCCTTTCCTCATGCCTTCTCTGGTGGAGCCACTGTCAGCTTGAGATGGCCCTGTCTCCTGGGAACCTTGTCTTGAAGGTGCAGTCTCCCTACCTCTATGACCCATGCAGCAATGGCCATAGCTGATTATGTTTTTGCACTTGTCAGCTAAAAACGAAGTTACTTTGTCAATGGAACAGTACTAGTGATGACAGTGGATAGATCAGAGTAAAAACACTTTAAAGGAAATGTTAATTTTTTAAGTTGTACTGAGGAAATGTGTCAGCAAACGTTCCTTCTAGGTTTGGTGATGCATATCTGACTTTTAAAGCATCATAGGTTTCGATTCCTGACTTATATTTTTCTGAGTTTTCCCCTTAACTTTTTGTGCCAAATTACAAAAGAAGGTTCTTTTCCCCCACTGAATCACACCATTCCTTAGCTAACAGGTAGGATATTGATTTACTAGAATATGAAAAGAATCCTTCACTTGCTTTCAGGAGTAAACAGGATGTGATTAACTTAAACCCAAGCAGCATTGGTAACACATACCAGTATAGGCATCCTTACTGGAAGAGAGGCACTAGTGACTTTTGGACTGGAATTTTCTGCCACAGCTTCCAGATGGACAACTTCATTTATGAATAAATGGGGGGGGGACTCTTTAAAAGTATTTCAAATATCTTAATGGATGCTAGGCATTTCCATGGGCAAAAGTAATCTAAGTTTTTTCCTATTCTCACTGAGGATAAGTAATAGCAGTAATAAGAGTTCATGTTTCTAAAAGTGGACTGGCAACCTGGCATCTAGGGAATTTTGTTTGGCCAGTCCCTTGATAAAGCAATGGAGCAATGTCCCTTGATAAAGTTAAAGCTCAAGGTGGAGTGTTTACACTGTAGGTTTTAAAACTTAAATCCTGGGTTCTGGAGGTGTAGCTCAGTGGTAGAGCTCTGGCCTGGTAAGTGCAAAGGCTGAGTTCCATCCTCAACCACAGAAAGAAGAGGAAAAAGTCCTGGATATTGGATGATGGCATCAAGAGAGAAGTAACTCATGAATTTTTTTCTTCAGTGTGGGTTCATTGTGCTTGACAGTACTCTTAAGAGAAGGTGTTTCATTCATAAGTGTCCTGGCCTCCAGAGGCCAGATCCACTGCCAGAGCTTCCCCTCCTCAAGGCAGAGCTGATGGCTTCCCTGTGAGGCAGTGGGATTCTCAGAATGACAACCTCAGTGAATGCCATGTTCATGTTAGGAATCTTGGAGGATCTGAAGGTATTGATAGACAACTACCTCTTTAGTAAGCCATGCAAGATGGGAAGACAAGTGATGGCTTATTAAAAGCTGCAGATGATAAAGACATATGAGGATATCCTGGTAGGCCCAGTGCAAAACATGCTAACTGATTTTTCTGTTGAGTACCAGGCCAGCTTACCATGAAGATCCCAGAGGCCAAGGAGTCACAGGTGCCCAGTAGAAGTCTGACACAACAGCGAGTTAGATCCTGGATGAGTTCAGCTTGCTCCCAAGGCTGATAATAAGTTACTATAATGACTGTAATTTATCACATAAAATAGATTTGGTCATATTTAAAGAAAACTAAAGAACCACCGACAAAGACTAGAATTTTTACCTATACCATTTAAATGAAAATCACGTTTTCACTATTTACCAGTGAAGCAGCATTGCTGTAGCACTAATATGATTTTGTTAAAGCATGTTTCTTCCTTTTCAGTTTCCATTTGATACTCTGGTCCCTGATGGAAAAGGAATAACTTGGGACAGTAGGAAGGGTTTCATAATATCCAATGCAACATATAGAGAAATAGGGCTTCTGACCTGTGAAACAACAATCAACGAACATTTGTATACTACAAACTATCTCACACATCGGCAAAGTAAGTGATGGTCCAAAGGCCCGAGCTTGAGCCAAAATGCTCTATGACTTGGCTGCCAATGAATTTGTGGTGTTTAAAATATTTTCTCTCTTACGCTTGTAGCCAATACAATCATACATGTCCAAATGAGCCCAGCAAACCGAGTGCAACTACTCAGAGATCACACTCTTACTCTGAACTGTACAGCCACGACTGCCTTGAACACAAGAGTGCAGATGACCTGGAGTTACCCTGGTAAAGTGAGTGGCCCATTTTTCTACTTGCTTGGCAGGACACTATTTAGTCTTAGCAAGTAAAACACTACTGGGTTTTTGAGACGGGGAAAACCCAGAGGGTTCTGGCTCCTGTGGCAGTGCTTATCAATAAGGAAGCTTCAGGTTTGGATAGGGTGCTTTCCTCGCCTGGCATTTCATGAATGTGATCGGCATAGATACTGTCTTTTGATGTCTGAATGTTTTGTTTTGAAGTGTATATGCTGCTGTTTCTATACTGATTCTGGGTGGGAAAGGGGATTGTTTCATCTTTGGAAACGATGCTCTAGGATTTAGAGATGAGAGAAAAATTTATCACTAGATGCCAGGCAGAGACTGTCTTTTGTAATAACAACTACCACTTTTTGGGAAGCTGCCTTTGTCAGCGCATTCATTTAAGGTACTGGGAGATAGTCAGGCTCCTGATTAGGGTATGTTTGGAAAAGATACTGCAGCTCAGCTATCCAATATTCCATCTGTTGAGTGTCAAAGGAGTAATTCTGTCCTTCAGAAAAATGAGAAGAGTGAAGATTGATCAGGTTCTCATATTCAAATGGAACATCTTTGTAGACAATAATTTTTTTTAAAGTGTACAGATGAAGAAACTATGATAACGTTTTAAGAAAATTCTCACAGTAGATAGTCACTGTCTCATGAGTGTCACTATGATTTATGTGGCATGTCCCAAGCACTGTACAGTCATTTAATATTTTTTCCAATTGCCCAATCACCAAGTTAATGTATGATTAAATAATATATAAAAGATTAATGCATCAGTCCCAAGGTATTGTTATTGACATTTATTGCCAAGGAAATAGAATAACTTAGCAACAAGAAGATGTAATAAGTACCCCATAAGGAGAGTTTCAGGGACCTATCGGTTATAAGCTGTTTTCTAGGAAATAGTATTGTTTTATTTAAATAAAAATGCTATGACTCATAATATTTTCTGGGTTGTGATAGAAAGTACATATTCTCAGTAAAAGCCAACAAGGAAGAAACTTTTATCCCGTTAGCAATGTTGCTATAAATAAGGGTATTTAGAGTATATCTATTGAATGCTGATGATTTTCAAAAATATTAATGTCCAGTAGAATATTTTGTGATAGAAATATTCTATACGTGTGCTGTCCAATAAAGTAACCACTAGCCCCATATGGAAAATGAGCATTTGAAATATGGCTAGCTTGACCGAGGAAATGAATTTCAAATTTTGGTTAATTTTATCTTAAATAGGCAGATGTAGCTGGTAGCTGAGGTATTAGAGCAATCCTAAAACACAGGATAAATTGTTTTCTAAGGGAAAAACAATACCAATGTTACTTGAACCTGGGAAAAAAAGAGTTCACAAAGGGAGAGGTAATGCTCAAATAGATATGCAGAAGGTCTTAGTCTGTCATGTTAGGAGACTAATTCCCTGACTTTTGATGGCAGTGATTGACTTTTCTCTCTGGTTACTGCTGATAATGAAGAAAATGGCCTAAATATAGTCTGTGCCACCAGGGAATTAAAAACATAGCTGGATGAAATGTATTAAACTTGGCAAGGGGAAGACCTAACTTCAGACCTAAAGAGAAGTCAGGGCAGCTCCCAAAGTCTCATTTCTATGACCCACTACCAATTTCATGGGAAAACACTGAAAGGAGGAAATGACATACTATGTGTTATAAAATGGACAATTAAGGAGAAGGCAATGAGATTTTGCCTTTTTAAAACAGGAATGGGTCACTGCCCAGTTCAGGTTGCTGAGCCTTGAGCCTTCTCTTGGTCTTCCCTGGATGAACACTGGACAGTAACCCCCAGACAATGACTAGATTTGTCCATGAGTTTGCACACCCAGATCCATGTATTAGAACTTAGCAGAAATTGGCAAGAATTTCTCAAATAGTGAAATAATGGAATGAGGAGTATTCCATGTTAGTCTGCCTGGTCCAGAGTCATCTTTTTATTTACAGCAGCAGGAAAGGAAACTCATGTGGTGATTTATTAAGAAAAACACTGTCCTGAGTTCAATCCCCAGTACCAAAAAAAAAAAAAAAAAAAAAGAGAAACACTGTCATTAAGCCAGATACTAAAACAATTGTCTTGCATGTTTGGATATGATATCTATGGCTAGAGAACTGGCTACTGTTTGTAGAGATATAGGTATGCTGGAAGAAGAACCCTAGATTCATACTCAGAAGACCTGGCCTCCTAGACCATATAGGCCAATGTCTCTGTCACTTTAGTTTCTTCATTGGCCAAAGAACAACAGTCCTGCCAATTTCCCTAGGTGGTTGTGAAAAAACAGATAATGTATGTCCATCAGAAGAAATAAAGTGCTAGATAAAGGCTATTGTGCTACAAAGCTGAAGCACATCTAGGGAAAGAAACAGTTTCCAAATATTTTGCTCTAAGTACATTTGATATGCTTCTTAGCATAAAAAAGAACCAGCTGTCAAAATAATGACCTGAGAAATACTAAAATACTATAACATTAAGTATGAACAATTACTACTACTACATTTATTATAATTTTCTTTCTAGGTAACTAGGAGAGCTTCTATAAGGCAACGTATTGACAAAAGCCATCCCGAAATCAATGTGTTCTACAGTATTCTTACGATTGACAAAGTGCAGAAAAATGACAAGGGACTTTATGCTTGTTGGGTGAGGAGTGGACCATCGTACAAATCTGTTAATACCTCAGTCCATGTATATGGTAAGTGTTGCCAGATCATGCCATGTTTTCTAGTTGTTACAGACTTTGGGTTCTATAAACAAGTCAATACTCTGGCTAGTACTTACACTGTCATTTATGAATATATAGTTCCCTCCTCCTCGCTTTCAAAAAAGCAAATGATATTTAGTGATCTTTAACATTTTGGACAGTATTTCTTCAGAAGTTTATGGTTAATAACTGAAATAATATTTATGAAATTCCTCATTTAGTGTTCCATATAAACAAGAGAAAATGATAGTGTTTTACCTTTACCATCTGAGAAAGTTTTCTCAAGCATTACCTTTTAAAAATATGGTGTGATCAATTATTTAGAATCGATACTCTCTTATCCCTGGTTTTATTGTCATGGAATCCTAATATTGTTGCTTAATTTCAGTATGCAAATTATATAAACAAAATGCTCAAAACTTTATTTATATCATTGTTGAAAAAGAAAACATGTCTATGGCCATACCACCCTGCGCATGCCCAATCTCATCTGATCATGGAAGCTAAGCAGAGTCGGTCCTGGCTAGTACTTCGATGGGAGAAAAGAGTGTGAAGAACAAACCCTACAGAGCTGTTCTTCAGAAACCTTTGATTTCCTTTTGGCTGTCTCTAGGTTATTTGTGATATCACATTACTTGGGTCCATAGCAACTTTCTCTCATGGCCAGGTAGATTTCTCTCTGAGGCAGTGAAGTTTTGTTTAAATATTCTGTTCTAATGTTCTTATCACTTCTCCTTTGAAAGAAAAGGCATTCATCAATGTGAAACATCGGAAGAGACATGTGTACGAGACCACAGCTGGCAAACGGTCCTACCAGCTCTCCATGAGAGTGAAGGCCTTTCCTTCGCCAGAAGTTGTATGGTAGGACCACAGTCATTTTCATAGCACTTTAAGATACCTTTTATAAGTAGAAGATACAAAAGCCCAATGAGTTAATCTCCTAAGAAAACTATCAAGAGACGTTACTTGGGCAGCGCTCGAGGGCTGGGCTGTGTTGATTTCCTGGTGGTGGTGGCCAGGTGGGGAAGGGAAGTAATGCACCAGGATAAGATGAGGTTATTTTCTTTTCCTCTTTTTATAATAAGTGCTGTTTCAGTTTAGTCAGTCCCTTGCCAACACTAAATTTCTGTGTCTCCAAACCTTCCTGTGATGTCAACATTCTTTGAAAGGAACGTGTTGGGCCATAACTAGGAAGCATCTTGAATGTGTAACATGCTCTATTAACTCTGAAGAAGTGGGCCCTTGTAATGAGGATGCTGAAAATAATTCTTTTATATGTAGCTGTGTTGAAAGTGCCAATCTTGTTTTAAAATTAATCAAACATTAGTACAGACAAGACTTATTCATTTGTGGGAGTGGACAAGTGGACCTACTTGAACTAATGAAGTGTTTTTTTTGGCTTGAAAGTTGCATATTCAGAAACTGTTTAAGCCATTTTTTAAAAATAATATTAATACAACATCTAGTAAAACAATGTAATCTGTTTACAATCTGAAGTCATTTTGTTTAATTACTTTTAAATGCCAACATCTTTGGCTTAAGTCATTACGTTTAAACAAAGGGTATGGCAAAAAAACTGATTAGGAAAACAATCCATACAATACAGGAGTGGTATCTTTTTGAAATCTCTTCAGCCAGAGCTTATTTGGTTTCAGTATCATATTAAAGGTATGTTTTCTTCTAGTTGCTTGAATACTTAATAGGGAACTGAAGAGAAAAATTAAACTTTATACTATGCCTTCATACCATAGCACTGGAAAAGGGATTTTTTTTCTTTCATAATATCTAAAAAGCTTAGCAGTACATTATTAAATTTAATAGTAATTTGATGGCCAGAAGGTACATTTACTCTTTTGTTGTAAGTGTACTCTCATCTGTTAATGCTGATTTATTCAATAACCAAGTAGCAAGAGCTGAAAAAAATATTCAACCCACTTTCAAAAATGCTGTCCTGTAACAGGAACTAATTTAAATTAACACTAAAATGATGCTTATAATCACAAAATATAACCTCATCATTTTAAGTGCTTTAGAACTGAGACTCATTAGTAATGGGAATTGATTTGCAGGACTGTGTAATACAGGCATGATTATGAACTGATAACACTTCATTATTTTACCTTTTTAGAGAACACAATAAACTCTTACCCGAACAAAAATGCTCATTTAAAGAACATTGGACTGAAAAAAAACCATAGGATGTTAGAGTTAAAAGGGATCTTTGAGAAGCTGAGGTCACTAAGGCTCACGTTGGCCTCACATTCACCTGGCAGCAGTTAGGGGTGGAGCCCACTGAACATCCAGGCTTCCTGACTCTCACTTCTATGTGCTATTGGATGATATCAAGGCATTGATTCTATATTTAAAATGTTTTAAAATTATTTTAAGTTGATAGTTTGTTTTGTGCCTCAACAGTTTTCCTAAGGGAAAATATCTTGATTTCACTATAGTTTTGCTATGAAAGGGACAACTGGTGTGACCATTTATATAACTAATAAGAACTCCACATGAGACCACAATAGGAATGTCTATTTTTATTTTTATCTGGAGAAGGAATCTAGTTGATCTGACTTACAATGGCTCTTGAACTGCTCATGGAACCTCATGGGAAACTGAAAAATATCTCGATGGAATTAGAGCCTGTACCTCTAAGTTAACAGGTCAGAGTGGCCACTGGCCTCCCTGTGGATACATTTAGTCACCACTTTTCTTTTTTCCTTTGGTTTACTTCTTCTTTGCCAATAAATATGAAGTAGTAAATAGTCTAAAAACCATTATCTGCTTTTACTGAAATGTTAGTACTCAAAAGTTTTAAATCAATGATCAAAGGCTCAAAACTGATTACCTGGAGCTCACAAACTGAATTGCTATGTGATATTGGAGAAGCATGGGAAGTGACTTTCTGACCATGTTTTGAACAACAGGCTGAAAGATGGGTCACCTGCAACAAAGAAGTCTGCTCGTTATTTGGCTCATGGCTATTCATTAATTATCAAAGATGTAACTGCAGAGGATGCGGGGAATTATACAATCCTGCTGGGCATAAAGCCATTAAATGTGTTTAAAAACCTCACTGCCACTCTAACTGTAAATGGTAAGTTTATGGTTCATACATTCTTTGGGCTCTACTAAGGGGAAAATTAATGAAAATTAGTCAATTCAAGAGTCAGTATAAGGGGTTGGGGATGTAGTTCAGTGGTAGAAAACTTGCCCAATATGCGTAAGTTGCCAAGTTCAATCCTCAGCATTGCCAAAAAAAAATAAACCTCAAAAAAACAAAAAACCCGCAAAAGTCAGTACAACGATGTCAAAGAAAACAAAAATTTAAATAATTATTTTAAAAACCACTTCTGAGGGGCCGGGGATTTAGCTCAGTGGTTCCAGTGCCTGCTTCGAAAGCAGCGCAAGGTCTCAAGTTTGATCTCCGGTACCAAAAAAAAAAAACCACTTCTTTTACCATCATAACTATTTCATGTTTGCTTGTCTTCCATGGGCAACAATGTTTGTTATTATAATCATAATGTATATAACATGGAATCAAATTAATGTTCTCAACATTCTTCTAGTTTTTTTGTCTTTTTTTTTTTTCTTTTTTTGGTACCAGGGATCAAACTCAGGACCTTGTACTTGTGAGGCAGGCATGGGCACCACTTAGTTAAATCCCCAGGCCCAGAACACTTCTAGTTTTTAAAAATAGGCATTTTCTTGTCAAAAAGGGTCTATTTGTGTTTTTGTTTTCCTGATATCAAGACCAGTGAGACTGTGGCCCTTCATGTGAGGCCTTGGACAAAGTCAGAATGCCTCTTGACTTTCATCTTGCTCTTCATTTCCTTCCAGTGAAACCCCAGATTTATGAAAAGGCTGTGTCGTCATTCCCAGAACCAACTCTCTACCCATTGGGCAGCAGGCAAGTCCTGACCTGTACCGTCTATGGAATCCCTCAACCTACAGTGCGGTGGTTCTGGCATCCCTGTAACCATAATCATTCCAGAGCAAGGTAGGGGGAGTTAGTTTCTTGAGTAACTTTCAAATATTCTTTGGCTACCATAATATTATTTAATGGACACAGGTGGGAGTTTACAGATAGAACATGTAGTGTGTTTGGGGAAAGACTTTGCCTACTTTGGAAACAGGTAGGCAACAGTTATTCCTCCTTCTTGAAGATTGCCTCCCTTGTCTCCCTGTTGCATCATTTTTCTCTCTAGTGTGCCATTTTAGGAACACAGACACAGAACTAAGGTAACCTGTGAGCTCTTACTTGCCCAGGCTGGAACCTCAGTGCTTGCTTCCCAGTTGAGACTCTTCAGACTTTAGCTACACCAATGTGTTAGTTACACTGGTCTTCCCATTTTTCACTGGATGATCCACCATCTTCCCAGCACTAATGATCACTATGTTTTATCTTTGAGGGTTTGCTTATGTTTTTCCATCTGTCTGAAATGGGGTTCCAACCATTGTCTGCCACGTAAGATGTCCTTCTTTATCAAACTCCAGGCTCAGTTCTTACATCACCTTCTCTGTGAAGCTTCCTAACTGCCTCATTCAGACTCATTTCTTCCTCCCAGTATGAAAAACATGTTGTTCACACCATTGTTAATGTATGCTCATTTGTCTGTAAGCTATGAGCTAACTGCTCTGTACCTAGGGCTCCCAGAGTATGGCACATAGTAGATGCTCAGCCTGTATCTGCTGCATGAATACTTCCCTACCCTCCCTGCACACAAAAAATTTCCTTGCATGTCTTAGTGACTGAACACTGTTTGCTTTTTCCCTTTTGTCTAGTCTAGAGAGGTGGTACCAATGATAGTTCAGGAGAGCTAGGTTGAAGAACAGGAATAGAAGCAATAGGGACACCAATAAGATATTATTGAAACTAAGAATTATTATTATTATGCCAAAATATTTCCTTTATTGCTTTTAACTTTCAGAGTGTTTGGAAGGATAGCTATTAAAAAAAACTAGTCTGATAAAAAAAATAAACAAGGCATAATTCTAGCATAAACAGAAGTGCCTATTTGGTGTTCTAAATTCTTCAATTTCAAGTCTTCATCTATGTCTCAATCCTTTGTTTAGGGTGTAGTACACTGATAGTGGAAAGTTACTGGTTAGTTATGGAATTCCTAGGAAGTAGCTATTTCCACATATGTCTGACTTGTCATTCAAATGTCTTTTTCTAAGAATAGAAATATAGAGAACTTGCAAATCTTGGATATCTTCTATACCACTGTGGATATTTCACCAAAACATAGTGAGATCTGCTGAGATTTTGTATTATTTTATTAATTTCAGGCAGGCATCCATATTTGTGCTAACTTGCAAATAAATTAAAAATAACTAAAGTATTAGGTTAGGATAAAAGTCTTAAAACAGCCTTGTAAAGATATTTTAAAATGTTGTTTTGACAATGATATATCTAAAATTTCAATTTGATGCTTACTTAATTTTAGTAGTAACTGTATTAAAAAATAATTATAAATGATAGAACACAATATTATAAATTTGAGGTTTAATAATGTAATAAAATATGATTTAGGGAAGGAGGCAAGCTGAAGTGAAATTGTAAATATTAGCTACTTTTTCTATTTCTCTGTGGAATGTTGGATCTTTCATTTTATGGAGTATACTCACCATTGCCCAGAAAGAGGTCTTATTCCTTTTGGAATTTCTTCAAGACCCAGTGTCTATTGACCATTTGAATTTTTCTGTTAAAGCCATTCATTTTTACTACTCATAAGACAGATAAGAAATGAAAGCTTACACTGTTACTATGCAGGCTCATTTCAGTGTTATTGCTCGAAATTACCTGCCAACAATGTATATCCAGGAACAGTTCTCACTCTAAGTGAGCAGGTTCTGATCCAGTCACCTACCTGTGGGAGGCCCAGATTTGACTCATGGGGGTTAAATCAGCACACTCAACTTGAAAATATTCTGAAATATGCATGAGAGCTTTTGTTTACAAGGATACTAAGAACAACTCTAGTTCACCCTGTCAGAAAAAGAAAAGCTAAAATTTACAGATAAACGAAGCCTACTTTAATTACCAATTTTTTCAAATGTTGTTATATAAATGTGTTTTTATATGCATAAATTAACATATTCACTTGTAGACAGGATTTTTCATTAGCAACATAGGAATTATGAATGTTCTATTATGCTTATTTTGAGCTATACAGTAAAACTTGTACAGTGGACCAATACATGATCTTCTAAAGAACCTGGGCAACTAATACACATACATTACTCTTCAAAATGTAGAATAATTTTTAGTGTTTAAATCTGAGGCTCTAGTCAAAAGGGACATCTATAGTTGGCCATACCAAAGCATTAGTTTAGTTTTGAGGCCAGACTGTCTTCATTTAAGGAACCCAAAATTAATAACTGGTTTAATATGTTCAGCTAGTTTATGTATATAAGTTAATATAAGAAGTTTAGACTTAAATTGTTCATGTCCTAGAATACGATAGATATGTAAGTATATTTTAAAACCATCAGAACTACTGATCAACCAGAAACTTCCTTCTTTTAAAAAAGTACAAATGAGCTATGTTTTAACTAAGTAATACTGTGGGTTTTCTTCTGCCTATAATTTGTTCTGATGAAACATTAGTAAGAAGTCCTGTTGTGGTATTGCATAGTACAGTGACTAAAGCTTACAGTTATGTACTATATATCTCAAAAAGCTACAAGAAAGGGTATTGAATATTTTCACCATATGAAATGATAAATGTTTGAAGAGATAGATATGTTTAAACTGATTTAAACACTACATAATGCATACACATATTGAAATATCAAACGGTACCCCATTAGTATGGACAATTCATTTTTTAAGAAACATTAGGAATAAGAGGGGAAAAGGATGGTTACTAAAAAATCATGTAGCTAATAAACCAAGAGGGAATAAGCACAAGTTCTCCCTTTTACTTCCCTGCATATTTTGGATGGTAAGGTGGTAAGAGAGGTGTTTCAATGTTTAAAACTACTAAATTGTTAACATGAAACGAGGAGGAAGTTTGCCATTTTTCTGGTAGAGACTTCTAAATAGATACTGGTAAACTTGCTCTGTGTTAGGCTGGCACAAACCTAGGAAGCAGACATAGGGGTGTTAAATTTCTAGTTCCTCTCACATGTCTATAGTTTCCAGCTTCTGATCCTATAAAAATAAGATAATTAAACACACTTTATAGACAGAATATGAGGAGTAAATGAGGCGAGCATTTACCACACTGTGCTATAGAAATACAAGGCTGTAATTATTGATTGAGAGGTGTATATTTCAAGTTAAGACCCAAGTTCCTTAGAATGTGAAAGGAAATTTCTATTACAGAACTAGTTTCACAACAATGAGAAATTGTACCAAATATTTCTGGGAAATGAAGAGAAATTGTGAAAAGTAAAATATTGCTCTTCTTTAAAAATAGAAATCTGGTAGGTCTGAGGGGGAAACCCTGTAGAATTGAGGAAAATATGACTTTGTTAGCGGAAGAAAAAATTAAGGAACTATAGAAGTGTTAGGCAAAAGTAAAAGAAAGAATAAATAGAAGGCTGCAGTGGGATAATGAAGTAACTCTCACAGGTCACATGGCCCTCCATTCACTTATTTCCAATCATGGGAGGAAGTGGTTCTGCCCCACAGATGGTTAAGGCTGGGTGGGGCAGAGTGGTATGTGGGGAAGCTGCCTGTAGTTTGGCCAGTCCACATTCCATTTGTGGGACTTCATGCTTCCCCTGCATTTTGAAGAATGGAGTAGGGACTAACAATTCTCCAGACCCATGAGCTACTCTTGATCTCAGAGATGATCTTTGCCATACCACTGGAAGAACTGTTTAGATAAGATTCGCTAGGGCAGGGAGGTTGGCCTCTAAGGAACAAGTGACAACGCAGGACTGCAGGGAAGGGGTCTCTCCCTAAGAGATTTGAGGATCTCAAGAGAGTATGGAGAATGGACAATCTGGGCATCATTTGTTTGTGCTCCAGGTTACCAGTTCAGTTTTCTCAGGAAGAATCTTAAGATGTTAAAAGATTGCTTTTATTTTTGTGTGGCTGAGTACCAAAGAGATGCCCATGTGACTGACTGGAGCATGTTATGCCCGAACTGGCCTTTAAGCTCACTTTCACTAGTCCCCACAAACACCAGATGGCCAGTGGGCTTTGGATGGCTCATCTTTGCTGGCATTCTCTATTAGCTCAGGTCCCCTCTCGGTCAGTGTCCAGAGCTACCTGGTTGGGTTTTTTTTTTCTTTTTTTCAACCTAAGCTTAGTTTATAAATGCTGAATGTGTCTTGATCTTTAGTATTGGAAGTTCACTGTCTCTGTCCTTCAATGAATATAGTTTTGTATTGAGAGCAAGCATTTTTAGAAGCAGACCCCTTTAATTCTCTCTCCCCATCTAACTGTCGCATATAATTTCAAAGTAACAACACTGGTCAGTTATAATAGATATAGTTGCAAAATATACAAAGGCCCTTCTGGTGGAAAAACATATTAGGTAACATTATAAAAATTTCAGTTTTTTTCAGCTGTGATAGCCAATAGAAATTTTTAGGGAGAAATCTGTACTGCTTGCATTGCATTAATATTGCTCACTTTATATAAACCAGTTTTACACTCTGGCAGTATTCAATCTAAATGTGTAATGTCAACCGTTTTGTCATCATATAAACATTTATTAGGTACCAATCGTGTGTAAAACATAAAGACAAACTTCATTTGTTGTTAGAATTATTTATTTTTAATTGCATGAGATCACACCTATTTGGTAATTACTTACTTATTGGAGTAATATATGTACTCAGTCTTGGGGTTAGAGACCTGAGAATCAAGGAAACAGGTTCTATTCTTGGCATGCCCCTGACTTCTCTATGACCTTGTCCAGTTATTTAATCTGTGCTTCCATTTCCCCTTCTGTAAATGGCAACTTCCGGGCTTCCCTTTTCCTCTAAATCATAGCTATGAAGGAGTTAAATGAGGAAATCACTTTAAATTACATTTCTTCTTTTTTTAAAAGCTTGAAATTTCCTAGTTGTTACATGCTTATATTTCTCTTCTGCTTCTTATAATTTATAGAGCAATTTGATCATTAACTTCGAGGGTTAATGCCAAATTAATAAACACTTGAATTTATCAAAGTAGAATACTTATAAGAAAAATCTTACATGTAATGCTCTGTGAATAGAATTGATTTAGTGATTATTTTGTTAATAATTACCAAGTAAGATAAAAATGGAGGGCTGGGGAAATAATTCAGTGGTAGAGCATTTGCCTACCATGGTAAGGCCTGTGAGGGCCTGGGTTCCTTCTATCCCCAGCACTGCAAAATAAATAAAAATTAAAATATAGAGAAATAACACACTAGCCCTTCCACCATTGGGGTCAACCTGTTATTTTTTTAGTGCCAACCTGGACCCACTCTGTCAGCCTTTGTCCCTGACAGGCTTCTCCTTTTCCCAGCTGGCCCTAAACTTTGCTTGCTTTATTTGGTCTTTGGCTAATAAGGCCCCCTCAGGATGTGAAAAAGTGTTGGGTTCTCAACTCCTGGAAGGTTGAGGGGGTAATCTTCATTACTTTCTTTGCTAAAATGGTTGGTTTTCTAATAAAACCCCACGAGGTAAATATAGGCCCTCAAAGAGGTGCTTTCAAAACTCTAAGTAGGTCAAATCTAGAATCTAGAATAATTACATACTTGAGAAGTTAAAGAGGAAATAATATACCCTGCCATTCTTGATGACAATTTGATGTCACATTTCTGAAACACTCTTGGTTTGCCCCAGCAGTAAAGCCTTACAGGGGTGTCTAAGAGGGCTGAGCACTCAGGACTAAATGCAGTTTGCCCTTTGCTCCTGTGGGAGGAGGGGTGACCTACAAAAGCCAGGCAAGGCAGAGACCTCTAGGAACTCTGAACAAGCCTTGCCTAATTGCATTTCTCTATTGTTTGCATTTGCATATTGGCAAGAAAAGCCCAGAATCATTAAGGAAGTGTTGGGCATAGATGATTTGGAAGAACCATAGTTTTGTACATCAGTGGGGTATGTAAAATTAACAGGACAAAACCAAAACAATTGTTAATGGTAGTTAATTAGAAATGTCCTCAAGGATCCAAATTGAGTTGACTGCCGTCATGAATGACTATTATTTTTATGCTATAATAATTTTATGTCCTATATTTTGTTTTCTATATACAAAATGAAAATTTTAACCTGTAAGTTGAAAAAGTCAACATTTTCTGGGGGTAAAATAGGTTACATGGCTAAGGAAAACAATAATTTAAGATCTTTTCTTTTGGAAATATGATTACTTACCTCATATTTTAATATTTACCACATTCTTCTTAAATATATTTATAATTTATATCCATGTGTCTCTTAATGTACATTAAGAGCTTTGTAGGCTTAAGGCAAGTACACTACACAAATAAGATCTTGAACAAAAGTAGGAGTTTAAAGAAGACCACTTGACCAGAGCCCACTTTAGCAGGACTTTAAGACTGAACAAAGCCAAATAAAACTGGCCATCTTATACAAGAGGTTTTCATCATGAGCCAAACATGAATGTTCACTTACTTACTAATGAGAAACTTCTTGCATTGTGTTATATAATTACTGGATGAGAAAGTACATGCTGCCCGATGTGATTGTTCGGACAACAGCCCTTATTAATATTTCATACAAAGTCCTGAAAACAGAGCGTGAGTTCACTTGCCAAATGCCTCTTTCGTACTTTCCTGTGCTTTGTGAGGTTTTCCTCTTTTTTCCACTCTCCATAGTAATACAAGTGAATCTGATGAGTTATTGTTTCTAATGAATTAAGTCTCCTATAATTGCTATCAAACATTTCATTATGTATTTTAAATTAAACCAAAAGGCTGACTCATAGGAAATTTATGCTGGATGGTTTTTATAGAGCTCTTGTCAGCAAGATTCAATGTTAGAATATAGAAATAGAGAGAAGACGGTGACATAAAATTTGCAAAGACGCCTTAAAAAATTGATAAAACCTCTCCCATTTGGGGGGCCATATTCACAGACTTTTTAAATTACTCCAGAAATTAATAGCCTGACACAAGTTTCTTAGGTAATAGATAAGTAGGCTAGACCATTTATAAAAATATGCACTTATGTTTAGACATGTACATTTTTTTGTTTATCTCAATTTCCTTGGTAGGCTGTTTCTTGAAATATGGAATCTAGTCTATGGTTTTAATGTAAACTCAATGCCTTTTAAATAAAAAAAATAAAACAGAGCCTGGAGGATCAGGAAGATAGAAAATGTATAGATGATTTAGACAGTGTGTGTTACAATGAGCTTCTAGCCACTAGCCCTTGTTTCTTTATGCTTTCTCTAGAAGCCCAGTAGGATGTTTTCTCATCATCGATGCAATGGTCTACTGAGTCATAATAGCTATAATGGATTTCACCAATGTGCCCTTTCTGGTGCTGAAAGCTGTATTCATCCCTGTACTGGTCAGCTTTCCCACTGCTAAGACCAAATATCTGACATGCCCAACTTAAAGGAGGAGAAATTTATTTTGGCTCATGGTTTCAGAGGGTTCAGCCCATGGCTGGCTGGCTCCAAAGCAGGAAAACCATGGTGGAAGGGCTTAGTTAAGCAAAACTGCTCACTTCGTGGCATAGGGGAAAAGCACCAGAGAGGAAGGGGCCAGCAATGAGATAGTCCTCAAGATCACACTCCCATTACCCACCCAGACAGAGGGATGCTTTCTGAATCTGTGAGGCATCTTTTAATCCAGTTGACAACCATGTCTAACCACCAAAAGCCCTTTATACACATTATCATTTAGTCTTCAACTTAGTATTGTTTGTAATACTCATTAATTTCCCTATTTGCCATAGAGAAACTGAAGCTCAGAGTGTTATTTCTCAGGTATTTTCAGATTATGGAATAAAAGGAGAAGAGCAAAGTAGGTGGCGTTGCAGAAGGTAACTTTTCATTGGTGTCTGACGGGACTGCTCCGAGTGAATTCCTGTGGATTTCCCTGGAAGGAGCAGAATTCCTCCTGTGGACAGGTTAGGGGAGCCCTGGCCTATCCTGTTAAGTTTGCTCTTTTCAGCAGTGAGTTTAAATTGAGCACATCTCTGGAATTAAGAGTTGAGCTGGGGATGGGAAAGGAAAGGAGAAAGAGGTTAGCAACAATTCCGAAAATTTGGTTCAAATCACACAGTATCTTTGGGAGCAAGTGATGACCGGCAGCTGGTAGCTGATGACAAGTGATGCAGTTTAAAGGAAGACCATGGAGCAGGTAGGCTGGGCCCTAAAGACAAGAGATAGATCGTGAAAATTCATATGGAGAGAGGGACAAAGAAGGGACGGAGCAATATGGGGTTCAGTATGGATTGAGGTGCTGGAGAGGACATGCCAGAAGACTATTTTGGGTGACTCATCAGATTTGGGCTGAGAAAAAAATAAAAGCACAATTGGAAAAGCAAGTTGGGACCTGACTTGGAAATTTTAGAGTGGAGTCGATCATTCACCTCAGCCCATTTTCCCTGGCTGTTCTGCAATCTACTGACCAGAAGGCTACCTTGGCACTTCTTCAGATCGATGGCCTTTTACAGCTTCACTACTGTGGCTGTACTCACAGGCTGTTCTTCAGCATGCATTAGAGGCACTGAATCCCTGAAACTCTTGCCTTCTATATCTGAAAATCAAGGCTTTGGAGTTTCACTCAGGATTTTAAAAAATAAAATTAAAATTCAAGAATGCACAGTATTCCATGTTCCATGTGCCTTATCATCATCATTGAGCATTATGTAAGGGGGCCACTAATTGCTGCCTTCTGACAAATCCTCCCTTGTAGATATGAAAAAGACCTCAAATGAGCAAGGTGAGTAAAATGTAACTGTATTTAAAGACCCTCAAAAGCCAAATAGAAGATTATGACTGGTAGAAGACATGTGGCCTAGAATTTTTATTTTTATTTTCTTTATTGATAAAAGTTATTAAGCACTTACCTATGGGATGTTAGGTACTTAGTATGTACTTTACACACACACACAATCTCATTTAATTATCATTTAATTATAACAAAACTTCTTTGAGACAGACTGTAAGAATCCCCATTTTTCAGATCAGGCACCGCGAATTCAAGGTCCTTGTTAAGAAGCAAATCCTGGTGATATGTCAGACTACAAATGAGTGGCCTTCTAGCCCATCATCAACCAGATGATTGAAAGCACTTCATCTGTCACTACCAGCATGTATTCTGTGACAACTTAAATATTAAAACGAGGGATCTTTAAAGCTTATGAACCAGGAAACAGGTATATTTTAGTTTGGTTTTTGGTTTTTTTGTTTGTTTTTTGAGACAGGGTCTCACTATGTAGCCCAGGCTGACCTTGAACTCATGGCCATTCTCTTGCCTCAGCCTTCTGAGTGCTGAGATTACAAGTGTGTGCAGCCACACCCAGCAGCAGGTATATTTTAAGAAGCCTGTGTTGGTTGGTGTTGTGATGCATGCCTGTAAACCCAGAAGTTGGAAGGCTGAAGCAGCAGGATTGCTAGTTTGAGTCCCACCTGGGCAGCTTAGCAGGACCCTGTCTCAAAATTAAAAATAGGAAGAGCCAGGAGGCAGCTCAGTGGTAAAGTGCCCCTAGGTTCAGTACTCACTACTGAAGGAAAAAAGAGGAAGCCTGTGTTCAGACAATAAGAAGCAAATTTAGAAGGTGTTGGGATACCGAAAGACAATATAATCTACAGCTTAGCGACATGGGCCCTGGAACCTGAGTCCTCTGCTTCATACTCCTTTCTACCAGCTGTCAGATTCTTGGCAAAAGCAACCACTTCTTTGAATCTGTTTCCTCACCTATGCAGTGGAAAACAGCACTGACATCAGCGATTATTTGGGGGAATAAAATGAGATAAAACATATGAAGTACTTCACCCTGTGGCTGGCCCATTGCAGGGGCTAAGTTTGTTTGCTAAAAGTTGCTCAGTACTTTAGGCAGCTCTGTGACTGCACTGCAGAGCCACTTTCCTCTGAAGTGGCATCGTGTACATGCTAACATCCTGTGAATGCCAACAATCAGTAATCTTGACAAGATGATCCGTGATGTTAGGTTACTGTTCTTCCATACTTGCATCTTTGGACCGGTCTTCAGACTACTGTGACTCTTGCTGGTCCAAGTGGGACCAGAAATGTTAGGCATTTCAGATTATTTATAAGAGTTACAGCAGCCTGGTTCTCCTCTTGTCTGTGAATTCTTCCTTGGCTACTGAATGCTCATTGGCTGAAATCTTGTTCAGCCCATAGTAGGATATTGCTCTTGTCATTTTACTTGCCTGTGTTCAACCATATTCTGGTATTTTTTCATGAATTTGACTTGTTTCTTTAATAAACACAGACAGTCCTTAATAAAAGGAAGTAAATTATGTACTTTCAGGGGGAAATGGAATGTAAGTGAGACAGTTATTTTAGAGTAAGATGGTGCTGGTAATTATGAGCCAATATTCTTTCCCAGCCTTTGCAAAAAAAGAAGACAACCACCAGTCAGTTTTCTATTTTCCATCAGACCAGGAAACACTTCTTCACTTGTCAGCATCATTGCTAAGATTGAAATTATTCAGGACTCTCAGTTTGTCAGGTACTGACATGCTAAGCTGTGTTTATCTGGGTCCCCAACAGATCCCTTGTCTTCATTAATATTTGTCACTGATGGCACTGATGGTGGTGACATAGTGATTAGTTTAGGAGGCATGTGAGCTTGTTCAGTGGTCACTAGCACCCCTTTTTTCAGCACATTTGAGTTAGCTGATGGATGGTAGATTTTATACCTGACATAAGGGTGGGCCCATTCTTTGCTAGGATTCACTCTTCTGAACAGGCAGTTAAGTGAGCAACAGACATGTGCCTTGCTTATCTACTGTTCGCCAGGTGGATGGGCTAGGTTCTGAGGCAACAATGATGAGAGACATAGTCCCTGCTGTTAAGTAGCTCTACATGTAGGCAGATAATAAAATGACAACATTACCAATCTGTTCACTGTGTGCCAGGCACTGTACTAAGTATGTTACCCAAATTAACTCATTTGGTATCACTGTAATATTTGCTGATGTCAAAGGGATGTTCTTTAATTCTTTATTTAAATTATTTCCCTTCTGTTTGCTTTTTAGCTCTATAATGAAACTAGCAAGAAATGATACCATGTTTTTTCCCCCCTTTGGAGTTGGCAAAGCTAAAAACATATCCATTCCCAAAGAATTCGATGTGGTTTACAAAAAGTATAATACACAATTGAGCAACTCTGGACAAAAGGAGAAACTAGTATAAGACAGTATAGCGTCATAGTCCACTTGCTCCTTGCTGAGAGAAGATTAAGGAGTCTATAAGGTAAAAATGAGCCAAGAGAAGTATAATCATTCAGGGGGCTGAGATCCAAAAGAAATGAGTTCTCTTCTAGTCTTTGGGATATAGGGATAAAATCCTCAAGCATGTTTCTACCACACTGAGTGTGTCACAGGACTGATAATTCCAGTACCCTCAGTGCAGGCCAATGGCAGAACACCAAAGCAGAATTTATTAAGTGATTTTATGGGCTGTGATCCAAGGACAAATTTTCAGAACGATTCAAGAAATCAAAACAAACTGCAAGTCCTCTGAGCAATTTTCTGTGCCTGTGAGTCCCATAATTGGGCTTTTGCTATCAGGGTTATATAATTAGAAAGTTATAAAACCATTATTTGAACTCAGGTCTGGTGGTTCTAAGATCTGTTCCTTATGCTAACCTTGTCCCAATTCTGAAGGCATCCTGGATATTTCAGTATTGACTGCTATATACTAAGTTAGCCTCTGTCTTCCTTTTCTCAAGTACAAAATACAGTGATAGCTTGAAATATTCTTCACTGAGTGATTGGAGCTAATATATATCTTCAGTCTCCTTTGTGAGTGTGGTGAAGGATATTATTTGTAGCCATTCCTAATAATTCCTTAAAGATTTTTTATTTATCAAATCACCCTTCCTCAGTCAGCTAGTCCTTCACTAAGAAGAAAAATGAATAAACAAAACACATTCTTTTTGAGGCTCTTATCTGGGTGTAACCAAACAAGCACCCACCCATTCTTTTAGCCTCCCCATCACCCAAGAGTGGGGCTGAGGATTCCCTGGCCCTGTCTAAGGCTCTGTGAAGGAGATGGGGAGGTGGGGGAGGGCACTGTTAGAGAACATGCTAGAAGCAGAGGAGGGGCGGGAAGCAGAGGCTGAAGACAGGCCTTGTTCTGAGTGTGAATGGACGACAGCCCTCAAGTGCAGGAAGCAGTGCAAGCTAAGGCACTCATGAAAAACGTCTTATCTAAACAGAGGTGACCCAGGACACTGGATCCTCTCCACCATTGTCGGAGGAGCTGACCCAACACCTATGATCCCCCAAATTCTTTATTCCCCTCCCCCTTTGAGATAAGAAATGATTCAAGGTGTCACAAGCTCTTTTACTACACAAGTTACTTCTCCAGAACTTCTCCAGAGTCCCCTCCACCTGACCCTGTGACCACCCTGAAGGCCTAGGCTCTTTGCCTGCAGCAAAAGGAGCAGGAACCATTCTGCCTAAGCACTCTTTCCAACTCTACACCCTCTTCTGCCAGCATCCTCCCCTCTATATTGTCATTTGTTTTATGAGAATGTGAGAAGAGGGGAAAAGATAGTGTTTCAGATCCTATTAATCTGATGGCTCAGATACACTCTCACGATGTTTTGACACGACGCCCACAGTAGCCGAGGAGTGTTTACATCAGGGCCTTCTGCAGGATGATGCACTAGGATGGGGAGGCAGCTTTGGTTATGCCCTTGGGCTGGGTTCCAGGTGGTCTTTCTTTTCTATTTTTCTAAAAAGACATTTTACAGCCTTGATTTGCTCTTTATTACTACTCTACCCTTTTGTTTCCTAACTTGAAATGCTTCAATATTCTTTACAGATTCTAATCACAGTTAGCACGTGCAGTAAAAATCCCATTTACAGATAAGCACAGTTTACACCAATCCTCAAATTTCATCATCCAAAAAAAGAACAAAAAAGAGGAACAGTATTCCTTCTTGGGATTTTGTAGAACTTTCTAGCTCATTTTTCCTAATTAAGTGTCCTTTAAGTATACACTTAACATATACATCAACTCCTAGGCTATGTCCCAGGCTCCCATAGCTGTCCGATATTGGGGTACTGGGCACCATCCCCCTCAACCCTGAAGCACTCTTTAAGAAATTATAGTTTGTAATAAAGCAGGTGACCTTCATCTCAGAACATGCCCACTGATCACGGAGACAAAATTGTTACCAGGAAAAGAAAAAGTTTGTGTTTTTAAAAACTTTTGTCAGGAGACTTTAAAAAATGATAAAATTGGGCTGGGGATTTAGCTCAGTGGTTCTGCCGCCTACCTCGCAAGGACAAGGTCCCAAGTTCGATCCCCGGTACCAAAAAAAAAAATGATAAAATTTGTCAGCCAAGAGAAGGAAGAAAGTTCCTATAATACTAGCATCAGAACATTTTTATGACCTAAACCAACCAAAATTTATTTTGAAAATAGTAAAGTTTTCTTCTACCTCTTCCCCCTACATGTTTCCCCTAAAGGATATCTTATTCCTCTTGAAAATGAAAATTTCTCTTGGTGGGTGACTTTGTAGCAGTCTGAATTCAGAGCACCCCCAGAGATTTTCTTTGAAACAAGGAACTCCACCCTGGGAAGTATGACAGAAAAGGTTTGGGAGGTTCTTTGGGAACAAAGTCCCCTGGTGACTCTAATATGGTGGAAAGAGTTAGGAGTCTGGATTCTACTCTCAGCTATGTGAACCTGAGCAAGGCATCTGATCTTTCTGGTTCTCAGTGTCCTAACGAGTAAAAGGATTTGTGAAATGGCAACGGTAAGACCTGCTTCACTGGGGGACTAAGAGAACTAGCTGAGGCAAAATGAATGTGTAAAGCTTCCAGCCCAGGCCTGGTGCAGTAGCAGCTCAAAAACAGCCAGTTTCCCTTCAGCCAGAACAGAGCAGAAAGAAAAGTCAGCTTCCATGTCTTTTATCATAAGGTGAGAGGGGATCCTTAAAACAGAGCCAAACCTTATTTATCTTAAGACTCTGGCTGCAGAATAGACCTTCTAGGATTGGTGTAGTTACTAAACGGACAAGAAATCAATTACGAAATGAGAATTGATTGTATACTAAAAAGGAATCTTGAGTACCATAACAGGCACTGTAAACAGGTGGCAGTTTCTGAAAAGGCTAAATGAAGAGTTGAACCACACTGCCCAGTTCTTCAGAGAATAATTCTGGCCTCTTCACCCACTTCTAAAATTGTCATCCAATTCTGTTATTTTCTTATATAAGTCACTTCAAATAAAACACAACTACCACCAGTGGCTACAATTCACCCACTCTCCCTTCTGATTCTATCAGGTATAGTAATCCATCTTTTAAAGAAAAGAAACTATGGATCTGAGTTTTAGGCAGGGCAAGGGGAGAGAAGGCAGGGAGAATGAAGAAAAATTTTTAAATCATTATTTTTTTTAAGAAAGCCCTAAGAAAAACCCCAGGTGAACATAACAGGGTACCCTGGGTGCAGACTGTGCACTGTATTGGGAGTGCTGCTATGAAAAGGTGAATGGGGAGCTGAGTTGAGTGTGACAGAATGAGCTCTAACACAGACTGCAATTGCAGAATGTGTACTCGCTGGACATTCAGTGTGTTTTGGTTGTATAAGATGGGGAAAAGTGACCATTTTGAGGATTTTAAAAAGACATTAAATCCTCATTGCAGTAATGGTGTTAGTACAGTGACTATTTCAGAAGCCTTTCTTTACCCAGAGAAACATTGGAAATAATATGTTCTTGGTAAACAATGGTAATAAATGGAGATTCATGTCATATATGGCCTAAGGGTTAAGTGCAAGATTCTAAAGTGAGCCAGAACTGAGTACAAATTCTGGCAGCCATCAATTTCGTCAGGAAAGCAGATTTGACCTGTGTTGGCTTTGCCTCTTTCTGAGTGTTCAGACTGCCTTTATCTCTTTTTCATCACAGAAGAGCCAAATAATTTAGGAGTGTAGAAATAACAGGGCAAATCCATTTCCACTACTGGAGAACCAAATTAAAGCATGTAGGTTCTAAGTGTCATCTACATATATGGAGAACAGCCCTTTTCCATTATGTGTCAAGACGATTAGTACCTTAGCCCAAATGCAAGACTTCTCCAGATGATTCAGTTGGAGTCAAATAGATTGACATGTTGCATGTCAGGTCCCAGCTTTGTGTTGAATACAGCTGATTTATTTTTATCAGTCTCTGGTCCTAAATTAAGTTGTTTCAACTCCAGAGCAGTTGACAGAGATGACATGGAGTACACTTTTACCCTCACAATTTTTCTCCTTTCACTGGTTATAAATACCTCCGTGCTATTGTGCTTGGCATGCTATATGCAAATGGAGGCAGGAGTCCTAAAGCTCATTAGGAAAGGGATGAAGGATTGGAGCATGGAGAAGACAGTACTGAGCTGAAGCTGATAACAGTGGCCTTGTCCAGAATAGTGCATGGGAGCTTTCTTATCTCGCTTTGGCAGGAGGTGCTCTGGGCTTCCTGTGCGAAATCAGAAGTGAACGCTGCTTTCCTCTTGTTGTTCAGTTTCCTCCCCCCTCAAGACGGTTCCCAGCACAGTGATTATCTTTGCATCTTCAAACATGGCACAATCTACTTCCTTAAGGGCTTGATGTATTCTTAAGACTTAGGCAAACTCCCCTCCCCCTAAATCTCTTTTCAAGTGCTGTTACAGAGTCAGGCTCCTAAATGATGTTCTATTTTTATGGTTCCAATTACAAAGGGAAAAATAACAGGCCCTAAATTAGAAAAGAGTCACAGAATCTGTCCTTTCATTTGGAGGGCCTGGCAATAAGCTGGGCCTATGGTTTCTGTACCAGGGCCCTGTGTAGTTTGTAACTGCCCTGAGAGTCACAGATAGGGTGGCTGTTGCGGGGAGGGATGTCAGAGGTCGACAGCCCCAAGTGAACTCAGACAGCAGTCTCTGTTTCCCTTGGGAAATGCCTTGACTTGTTTTACTCTAACATATTTCTTTGTACTTCTGAAAGCCAAATAATGTATATGAAATTCCAATCTTTGACTAAGGCCTCTCTTGTCTTTGTCATTGCTTTGGGGAAAAAAGAATGAACCCTAAAGCCTTCGCTTTCAGGTCACAATCCCAAATGCACACACACATGTCTAAATCAAATACAAACACATTACATATACTCGCGTACATGCTGAGGCCATATAAAAGGTGGGAAGTCAAACAGTAACGCAAGGTATGGATGTTACAGTCTAGCAAACAGAGAATATTGATGACAGAAAGTAGGGCAAAATGACTTTTATATAATGATTTTAAAACTATTATCAAAATGTTTCTAGTAAAAGAGAAAGTATATAATCTCTTTGGTTCAGTTTTTTCTGCTAGTCAATAAGACTTAAAATGTTCATTTATCTTACCTGATGATTATAAAGAATAGCTAGTAGAAATTCCAGAAATTCTTTAAGGAGTGGTCAGCCTTATTCTTTTTAATTTTAAATACTGTAATCTAATTGCAAAAAAAAGGCATTTTTGTAACATTTGGAGAAATCTGACACACGGGATAGGTGTAAACCATGGAAGTATTACTAATTCTGTTAGGTATAAAAGTAGCATTGTGGTTCTATTAGAAAATGTGCATAGTTTTAGAAACACCCACTTAGGCAGACAGCTAAAAATGATATGAGTCTGGCATTTGCTTTAAAGATACTTCAAAAGTGAAAAAAATAGGTGCTAGTAAGGAAAATGAGGCAAATGTTGATTAATGAAATCTGGATGGGGGTATACCTCGGTGATAGAGTACTTGCCTAATGTGCAAGGCCCTTAGTTCTATCCCCATCACAATACACACACATCCACACACGCACACATAAAATCTGGAGATAAGTATTTGGTGGTTTATCACATTGTGTTCTCTTACTTATCAGTAAGTTTGAAAATAATAAACAATGAAACTTTTTCTAGAAATAGAACATATCAGGTACCTCGTGCTTGTGCATATGTTTACGAATGTTTGTGGAGTGCTGATTACACACTAGGACCCTGCTTACCTAGAGACACTGAGTGAATAAGTAGATGTGGCTACTGTTCCCCTGTGACTCTTGGTCCAGAAGGCTTCAGAAGCAGTAAGTAAACACTGAGAAGTTGGCAAGTGCTCTGAAGGAAGATGTTACAGGACATTACATGTAAGGGAGGGACCCTAACCCAGCAGCCTGAACATTTAACTTTCTGGGAACCATTTTCAGCTCAAGCAACAAAGAAGAATATTAACCAAACTTTTTGTGACCGACACAAAGTCTTTTATCTTAACCCTGTTCTCACTTAATTTATTCTCCACTCGCTTTCACATAAATCATCACTGCTCTTATCTACTTAATATCCACTTAATATTCTTTCTGGAAGTAAAATTCTTCCTGGCACAAAAGTCTCCAGAATCTGCCTAAGACATGCACAATTCAAGATTAACAAGCTTTATAATCACCAAAAGTTCTAGTCTAGAAGGTAAGAATGCAAAATGATGAAATGTTTAAAATACAGAAAGACTTCACAGACCTTAAAGATAAACATCACCACACTGTTTTATAATTAAACACTTGCGACCTAACAATGTCAAGAGCTTTCCATGATACCCCAAAACCTGAAAGAAATAGATTGAATTTAGTAATTACCCCAAGACGTTTGTTTCCAGATGCACTTAATTAGCCCTGAAAAAATTAGCTGTGCAACTGAGTATTCCAAGTAAAAGCCAGCCTTTTATAGATGTGAAATGTTGTTATTTTCTAAAGGTTTCCATTCGTTAGCATAATTTCCTTTTCCCCTATGTCTGCATGTTATTCCCACTGGGAACTGATTAAAGTCTAGACATTAAATTTTCTAATATATGCATTCTTTAATATTTAGAACAGGAACGATGTATGGCAGCATACTGTGGGGTTTTATTCCATATTTGCTATTTTTTAATTCTGAGGATGAATATAGGAAAAAAAAATCAAAAGAAAAGATGATTTACATAAAATCTGTGCTTAAAATCTGAACACTTACTCAATGGTTTTCACTTACTACCATTTACTACCCCAGGCTGCAAAACAACATTGTAATGACCTATTTTTTTAATAGGTATGACTTTTGTTCCAAAAATGAAGAGTTCTTTATCCTGGATCCTAATAGCAACGTAGGCAACAGAATTGAGAGCATCACTCAGCGCATGGCAGCAACAGAAGGAAAGAATAAGGTATCGTTTGTAAATATGGGTGTGGGAATATTCTAAAAATACATACTTATCTCCCAGTCTTAGGTTTATTGGAACCAGAAGCAATTCAAATGCTCAAACAAAATTCAAGGAAAAGCAAGACAATATCTGAGACATGTCTTCATGGGGACATACATTAACAATACTCAAACTGGTATATTCTCCAGCTGACCCCCAGTTCTGAATGGAATAGATAGAGCTGAATCCTTGAACATCAGATTGTTCCATCAACGGTTCTCAATCCTACCTGCATATTAGATTCATCTCCCAATTGGCATTACATCCAAACCTCCAGGGTAAAGCTGGGGACCCATAAAAGCTTCCCATGTGATTCTAGCTTATAACCAGGTCCGAGAATCACCTTCACACACAAGTGGGATCCCAACAAGCAAAAGCTAGTACAAGTCTTAAGGCTAAAACTGAATATTTCTGTATCATTAGTTATCATGTTTTTCTCTCTCTTTGCTAAGGCAAAGCCTAAGCTGGGTTATATAAACACACAGTCTATTAGGAGATCTCAACCTAATCCAGTCTAGCAGACATTTGTTTTTCCTGTGACTCTTCCTCTATTCTTCATTTTCTACTACCCTAACACCCTTCTGAGCTTCAGCCATAGCTGACACCCTGTGAACCAAGCGAGCCTCACAGGACTGAAAATCTAGTCACTCTTTCTCTGTTGAACTAGAAAAGAACACACTTAAAAGTTGCTATCATGAGACACAGGAATAGTGATACTTTAAAAAAATCAATCTCTTGCTGAAATATTTATTTACACATGCATATCTTGATTTTGAGTAGGGATTGTTAATATAGACACTATTGTCTGCTTGAGTGTTATTTTACCTATATTACCTATTAACAACTGTATTCTTTGCATTTGAAGATTTAAAAAGTATGGAACATCATTATGTAGGATTTAACAAGAAACAAACAACATTTGTATTTTTCATTATGTAAAACCTTTTAACATATGCTAATATTACCATTATCCTTTGGCAAGCCAGGGTGGTTTTCTCCATTTTGAAGATAAGAAAAATGGGGATGATAAGATGATTAACCCAAACTCACACAGTTTAGAAGGGTAAATGAGAAACTCAAAAAGTCTTCCAGTTCAAAACCAAGGGATGTCACAGCTAACTTAAGCCAATGCAGAGATTAAAATGACGGTGGCTAACATAATAATGTCAACAGTCACTTGTCAAGGGTTTAGGAACACTTTTATAGCTACAGCAGTAGCTGTAGGTGGTTTTATAACTCTTTTTCTCTAACACATATGAACAGGAGTTGAAAAACATTCCACGATGTATAACCTTTGATGAGAGAGCAATTTAATGACAGAGATAAGGGAAACTCTATAAACTTTAAAGTTTAGTTTGGGTGATATTACATTGGGAGGGACTGTCTCAATTTATTAGCAGTGTGCAGTAAATTAGTTGTCACAGAGTACTAGGGAAATTTCAAGATGTCATTAGTAGTCTCTATTCATTTCGCCTTTTCCTGACCACATTGAGAGATGGATTATTTACTGCTAGATATTCATAACAAGAATTTATGGTATAATTTTAGTAGTAACTTCTGGTATCTTATCCATAAGACCATATAATAGGAAATAAAATGAAAAATGAGAAAACTAGATTTCTAATCAGTTTGAACCATAAAGTAGTAATGAATTCTATGTGTAATGTATAAAAAAAATGGTAGGAATAAAGTAACAAAACTTGACTGAGATAGGAGAACTTCCCTAATTTTCTCATGTGGGCCTGAAACAAATGTACTGTCTTATAACTTTGTAGTTAGGAAGAAGATTTCATGTATACACCTTTGCACACAGTTAGGACTTAAACCGTCTGATCCGCATTCAGGAGCCCTGGGGTAAGCTCTGCCCCTTTATATCTATAAAACCACTTGCAGTCAGTTTCTCTTTCCTGGAATTCTCTCCTCCAAAATGGCACTAATGATATTTGCCCTACTGAGCTTCCTGTTTTAATGATGAGAAGAAATAACATGGTGAGAAAGCCCTTTAAAAATACTACTTTAATAAAATGCCGGCCATGTATCCTCTAATATAATCCCCTAAACTGACTGCAATCATATACAATCAAGATTTTAATTGTTAAACAATTACTTGTACTGAATTAACTTTTAATACTCTTTCTAAACAGCATTGCAAAGGTGAAATATAAGCAGGTGTAATAGTAACACGTTAGCTTTAGAGCAAATTGATTTCATGCTCTTCAGAAATTTATTTGGGGGAATTTACTGCTTTTACTTTTGTATTAACTAATTGTATTTTTGTGTGTTAAAAAAGGTAACTTTCATAGGATGCTGTCATGGAAATTTCACTATTTTTGAGCTGTATGAAGTGCTCTTTACAATTGAAACTGTTCTTTTTTTCTGTACATTTTTAGAAATTAAGTCCAAATTTAGACCATGACGATCCCCCTTATTCACAGCCACATAGGCAGCCAGGCCATCAGTGCTCCTCTAGGCATCAGGCACACAGGACTTACACTAAGGCACCTATTGCCTTTCAGGGACTTGCTTTCTTTGTTCCTTTTTTTTTTTTTTTAACTCAAGGAAGGTTATAAATGAAAATCAAATTTAGTTTCTTTATTGGCAAGTTTTGGTCCAGAATTGTGAAATATGAGTCATCAGCTGAAGTACTTTATCGCACATACGGAATGTTCATAGTTTACATGAGTTGCCAGATTCTTGGGTTTATGGATATGAATTAGAAAGTAGAAGGAACCTTGTATTAGAAAAAAACATTATAGCATTAATTCTGTAAGGCTGGAGAATCATGATGATTTTAATGTAACATTTCCACTGAAATGAGGGCCTCTTGAGTATGTGTACTGTATGACAAAAATCCATGACTGAACTAATACTTATCACAGAATTATAGCTTAGGTTTTAATTCCCACACAGTCCCCAGTTTGTTCTCATTCTCATGTTCTATTTTCCCATCAGTTGGCTCTAACGTACCGACCTACATTAATTTTAGATTTCTCCATGACCGTTATATACCTATTTTTATTTCTCCCTAAAACACTTAAAAGCAAGTTATATTAGAAACATCCAGAAATTAAAACCACTGTTCCCTATGTAGACTTCTTAAAAACTAGTACTGGAAATTAGGCTGAATGATGCATCACCCCATTCATTCATTCTGTTCTGTGATGTTCAAATGACATTGAAGTACTAATGCCTAGCAAAAGGGAAGGAAGGAAGGAACTGGAAACTTCAAGCTTTCAGTACTTGACGACAATCTTTGAGTGTTCTGAGTCATACAAAAAAATCCAGGGAATAGACTAGAAGGATGTATTTCTAATATCTAAATCCCTGGGCTCCTGACACGACACCCCCAACACAGAAGTATTCCAAAGTAGTAAAAATAAGGAGCAAAAAATATGAATCCTTCAAGAATGTAGAATTACACCGGACTGGAAACTTCACCAAAAGTTTGCTTATCATTCTTTTTTTTTTCTTTTCTTTTCTTATAGTGCTGGAGATTGAGCTATACCTCCAGCCCCACAATTGAATTTTTTAAATGTTGTAAGTTGGTGTGTTCATCCTATGTAATGGGGCAATGTGAGTTTTAAGTAGATGTGAAAGAATTGTTACCCATTACCTTTTCACTAAGAGGAACTTGGGTATTCTAATTTTATTTTAGCACTTCAGGGGTTTTTCTATTCCTCAGTCCTCTTTCACTTATTTTCAATGTGGAAAATGAACAATAATTATAGAAGTAATAGAAGTAGGTATCTTTGAGAGTTTCTCTTGTTGTGCTCTATAAAATAAATGATTGTGATTTTAAAGATATGTTACAACTCAAATCCTTGGTACTTTGTGTTTTAAAGTATTACAGTGATATCTGGGCCTCTGAATGTTATGCTATTTTTATTTTTTTTTCCTTTTGAAATGATAGTTTGGGTTGTAAGCATTGGGAAACAGATTTGTCCCTTGAGCACATAACATTCATACATTGACACTTACTGTGATATGTGTCGTCTTATAGTTCAAACCAAACAAAACCAACCTACAGCTCACGCTTGAGTTCCTTTCTCTAACCACATAAAGTTTAAACTGTCAAGTATTTTCTTATATTTTATGAAACTATGTTTTAATTTATAATTTTAAAATGTAATCTTTGGAAGAACAGAAGCAACCTAGAAATGAGATAATTTTTAGTGAAGTTGATCATAGAATAAAAGTTTCACCTTATTTTTAAATTTTCTTTAATTATAACCTCTTCATTCATCACTCAAATTTTCACACCATACATTTTATCAGTTGCAAACCAGCTTGGAGCTTATGTAAAATACTACCAAAGAAGAAAACTAGCATTTCTATACATGATAGCATTTAGCTTATGGCCCATCTCTGCTGATTAAAGGAGGAATTCTCAAGGAAAAACCCAATTCAAAGAGTAGGCAGAACTTCACCAATAGGTCTGTTACTCAATTTAAAGGGTTTCAATGGAAAAAATCAATTTGATTTAGAAATTCAGAACCCAGGTACTTTAGTTAGACACAGCTGGGCATAAGTTTTGCCCAGGCTGACCTGTGGCCCTGCATATCTTGGATGAATCAGGTAACCTTTATAAACCTCAGCAGTCTCATCAATAGAGTAGGGCAGTGATGGCAAACTGTTTAGAGCTTTCAATGATAACAAACAGCTGGCTATGGCACATGTCCCATAGGTTCACCGTCAGTGAAATAGGTTAATATACCCATCTCATAGGGATATAGGGAGGATTAAATGAGATAACACATGTACATTGCTTTGCATGCTGTCTGGTGCATAGCAGAGGCTATATAAAGTTACCCAGAAAACAACAACAACAACAAAATGTCCATGATCATCAATATCATTTTCTACTTCTATTTTACTAGAAACTCTGGTGAGGAGAATACTAAGGTAGGCCTGACTATATAGAAGGTGTCTTGCTTTGGAAGGCAGCATTCAGGCAAAGAGGAAAGATTTGAATGTTTTCCTGCCTCCATGGTTCATCCTCAGACATCGATTCAAATCAGTTCTAAGTACCTCAGCTTTATTCGCTGAATATACAATTTTGTCGGAGCCTAAATGTATAGCCATTCCCAGATCACCTACACATGACAAATGTGTGCATGTAAATTGACTTTCTCTTGTCATGAAACCCAGTTCTTGTGCTCATTTGCTGAGTTCAGTGAAAGCAGCATCATTTTAATAGAAGCTCAAACACAACTTATAGAGGCAAGTAATTTCTATCCAAATTTTCAAACATTCCCCAGCCAACAAAAATAGCTTTCCACTTAGTTAATATGCACCAATAAACTAGAGAACTGAAATAAGTTTCTACTTGGGCCCCTTGGGATAAACACTAGAACTTAAAAACAGTGCTTGAGCTGATGTGACACAGAGGCTTCATTTGAGCTCCTTGCTTCAGAACCTATTGCAAATTGCTTTGCAGCACAAGCCTGAGATTTTTGAGACACAAAAGGGAGTACAGTCTCACTTGGTTATCTTTCCTGCCCTTTCCATCTGTCACCAGCAAACAGTTCCTTTCACATTGCCACCTCTAAGCATCTCTTCTAACTCTACCACTTTCTTCCATGACTCTCGATGCTGAGTACATTAATTTAAAGGAGATGGCTACCAGAACCTTTTTATTTCCCACTTATCAAGATTAATAATCAAAATAAGAAAGGCAATTTCTGAGCTCGCTTTCAAACTCCACTCCACTGGTGATATGGCTTTAAATTACTGCTTCTTTGAAAAGTAACGAACATGCATGTGATCTTCAGGTTGGAAAATTATTCTCTATTGCCTTAAAATTTGTTAAGGGTAGGGACTGTGTGATATTTGTTTCTGACTCCTTTGTAGTATCTGGACAATGTCTTGCTAATCACTCAATAAATGTCTGCTAGACTGAATGAAAAATGCCACATTTTGCAGACATTTTTGTTACCTGTAATTTCAATAATACACAAGTAGATATAATTAAGTGGATACTTCCAACAAAAAAGAAGGAATTTGTAGTAATGAGCTTGCCAACTAAAAAAATTAAGTGCACTTTTCATCTCTTTGTCTGAAAGACAGAACTACCTTAATTAGATATGGGATAAGAGACCACAATTATCTAGTACTAGCAACTCAGAAATGTTACGATCTTTCCCAGTGACTAAGCCACTTGAGTATATTCACAGCCTGGGAAAGTCCACAGTCACATTTCAGCCTATGCAAAAATGTAGCCATAAGTCACTTGATCATTTCATTGTGCATTAGGTAAGAACCCTGATTAGTCAGAAAATATCACCACAGCTCCTATAATTTCACAACCTATGGCCTGTTATTTGCATCGTCAAATACAGGTCACAAAGATTTATAAGCAACTGGATCAACTTTTTGTGTGTAGTTTTAAGTAGGAAAAACTAGCTTTTTCATGCAGAATCTGCAATGGGGCTAAATTTGTAAATAACAGTTTGTCTCATATTGCACAATTTATTCTCTAATAGAATGCAGTGGGAGCCTTTGAGCTGTCTAGATTTTGGTTTCCTTATTCTTTAGACATTACAGTTTGAAAGTGTTTTTAAGCTCACACGAACTTGACTACCTTCAGGACAAAGTTGTCAAACAGTAGCACTAAAATCTAGTGAAGCAGGGTTGTATTAATTCACAATTTTTGTCTTTACTTTGTAAGAATTGAACAAACTTACAAATTAGGTAATTTATACATACACACATATGCACACACAGAACAATCTTAGTTTTTCAGCCTCCTGTCTCCTTCAGGACCATTCAGGGCTGGATGCCACATTCCGTGAGCACACAGAAGAAATGGCCTAGCCAAGCTTTTTCTTCTGTCCTTGCTCATGTAACACACCCATCATGGAACCAAATGGCAAAAAGCCTCCTGTTTTAGGTCCCATCCTACTCCCAATCACCCAAACAAGGGACAGCCAAGGCTTCACCTTTCCTTTCACTGACATGGAACTGCCCACCTTGTAGGTGACATGTACAGTCCTGCAGCTCAGTCTCAGGTCTGTAATTGTTAGGCCAGCAGCATGAGAAAGGCCTAAAGCCCTTCTTCAAGTCAGATGTCATGGACTCTGGTCTCCTGAGGATTTGCTTTCCTGTTATTTTTCCATTTTTGCTGGGGCTAGGCAAGGAGAGCGCTTTCTGTTAACCACCAATCATACAATACTATCTTTGCTGAATGAATGAAAGAACTGAATCATTTCAACTCTCAGAAGCTCGGTAGGGATGTTCAAAGAATTCTTCGTCCTGTTGTAGCTAAAGTTTTTTTTTTTTCTTTTGCAGACGGCAAGTACTTTGGTTGTGGCTGAGTCTAGAATTTCTGGAATCTACAGTTGTATGGCTTCCAATAAAATAGGAACTGTGAAGAGAAACATAACTTTTTATGTTACAGGTAAGCTACAATCCTACACCCGCAAAGACAGCCTATGACCTTGGTCTATCTTCAATCCTGTTTTCTTTTAGTGCTCTTACACTGGAGTGATTTTTTTAAAAATCCGTAGAATTGTCAGGCTTTGAGTACCTTCATTCTTATTCTTAAGAATAGAATTCTACAACATCATTCGCTCTCCTAACATTATTTCCCCAAATTCTCTTTTAGAGTTATTTATGTTTGTCTTGCTCCAGAATGGATTGTAAATTTAGAATCTTGTATATTCATTTTGAACTCCCTTTAGTTCCTACAGGAGTTTCTTAGTAACAATCAAGGAAACCTAATACCTTTGATGCTGTAATATTTCTGATAACCTAGAAGTTAATTGTTTCATAACTTAAAGTAATTTAGACTTTTGGGAGAATAAGGCTCTTAAAACTCTGAAACTGAGCTTTCTTAACAATAGTTAATGAGTTTTTAAGAGCATGTAAGGATCTTGAAATATGATGGTTTCTGCAAATCTTAAATCCTCTGAGGTACACAAATGGCACTCTTTATGTCCCTCCATGGTACAGGAAGGAAATAAGTAGCTCAAAGTATAAAAACAATTGACTGGCTCCACAATCCCCCAATTTCTGAGGAAACCTGGGCAGCCTGCCAAGTCTCTGGAAACTTTGCACTGCATGCGACAGGTTGCAGAGATTGCCTAGAAGTCTCCAGAAAGAAACAGGCAGGACTGATTTCATGAGACAGTTGAGTTAACAGGAGTCCTTTGGCAAGTTAACCAAGCCCCAGACACAAGTTGTCCATGGGAGAGTCTCACAGGTCAGAGCTGGAAGACACTAATAGATGCTCTTCACACACTAACTCACACACTCTCCAGAGGAGAAAATAGGGTCTGAAAAGCCAAAGCGAGGAGGCATATGGCCAAGCTGCTCTATGCCACATCAGTCCATCTCCTCCCCCGTACAGATGTGGAAGGAGCTTTTCCACTCTTTGCATTCATTCCAGAGGAGAAAAGGCCTTCACTTAGAGAGAAGAATGCTGACAGAAATTTCATGTAGATTAGTTTGCTAATAAATCCAGATGAGTTGGATTAACTAAATATAAAGATCTGTATTGTTCTTTATATTTGGTTAGAAACAAGTTACCATCTGAATCCATAAGCACTATATTTAGAATACAAAAGGTGGAGCAATGCTTGCTCTTCTCTGAACATTCAGTAACTGTGCAACAGCTTAATGAGCACTATTAAATAGCACTTGAAGGGGAAGGACTGCAGCCCTGTCTTTCTAGGAAGAGAGTCCTAACACTGAGAAAATGAAGAAATGATAAATTACGTGTCTCCTAGTATCAAAAATGTAGGTTCATTGTTTGGCCGCTTGCAAGGACCCGAGTTCCATCCCCAGTACCAAAAAAAAAAATGTAGGTTCAGAGGAATATGATGAGGGCTGTGGGTATAGCTCGGTGGCAGAACACTTGCGTAGCACACACAGGCCCTGAGTTCTATCCTCAGTGCTATAAAAAATAAGGTAGTAATATGACAGATAAATTTACTCTTTAGAGCCATCACTGTCCAACTATTCAATTGAGATATAAGCTACAAATATAATTTAAAATTTCCTAGTTACCACATTCTTTAAAAGTAAAGTTAATCTTGTTTATTCTGATATAGGCAAAGTCTTTTAATTTCAATACATAATCAACATGGGAAGGGTGCTAAGGATTGAATCCAAGACCTTAATAATGCAAAGCATGAGCTCTGCCACTGAGCTACACCCTCAGCCCTATAATTAACATTTAAAAAGTATTTTGTTTTCGTTTTAAACCATTTAAATAACAAACAATAAAATTCAGTGCAGTGTTAGACAGTGCAGCTCTAAGCCTCTGAGAAGGGAGCAGGATTTTACACAGTCCCGGGGTGGAGTACAGATGAATGTAGGTAGAGGGAAAAGGCCAGGGCCTGACAGTGGCAGAGACAAGAATGTCAGAGGTAACCCACAAGCCATTTATTTAATCACTGACAAGTTCTAGATCAAGCCAACAAGCCATTACATTTGTTTTAATTTCCTATGGATAAATATACCTTCACCAGGATCCAAAAGGCCATGAAAAGATTAGGACCCTGGGACTATTCAGAATTGCAGAGCAGACTGTAGCAGCACCTTATGGTGCAGAATTGACACATGTCTCACCACTTTGCACTCCTTACTCTGGCCCACACTGCCAGGGACCACGCATCCGTCTACAGGTGTGGTCTCCCCTGCTCCTGCCCCTCATAGAGTCTTCTGTTGGCCACTTCTCAGGTAGTCCCAGAGCTGTGCACACTGACAAGCAGTCTGCTCTCAGGAAGCTAGATCTCAGGAAGAGGAAGAGTCCTGAGTCAACCTGGAAACAAACCTGGGGATCATCTTTTTTGGGGAATTTTGGAATCCCAAGGACCCAGGGCATGATACAGGAATGGGGTGACACAGACTCTGGGTGGGCATATCTGCTTGGTGCCATAGACTCGTCACATGATAAGGAGGACTGTGGCCAGGACAGAGCCATCGAAGCCTGTCTTGCCGTGTGTGGTCTGGCTCAGTACCGGAAGAGGATTGCTAAGAGTAAAGAGCAGCAGCATTCACACTTCCTTCAAATGTTCCTACTGGAAACTAAGAACATTTTTGCTTTAGAAATACAAGGGTTTTAATGTTAAAACTGAGCACAAGTTCAACAAATCCAGCCCTCTGCTTAGAATAAGCTTTCTTCAAATAATTCATTCCAGCCAATCTTGAAAAATTCTAGTTTGGATTGGTGATAGATTAACTGGCTTACATTCATTATTTATTTTTAGCTAGTGATTATCTTTTTCTTACTCAAATTTTTGTCAGAAGATTTATTTTCACTACAAATGAGACCAAATACTAATATGCTGCACCTTACATAGCTATTTTTCTAAAACAAATGTACATTTGTTCAGTATTTACATAATATTTTACTGGGTGAGAGTAATGCTTTAAAGGTGGCTACCTAAAATTTTAATGCTGTAGAGATCTTTATTCTTCATTTCAATTGTGTTGCCCCTTTATTAAAATACAAATACTTTGCCTTCCAAACTGATAAAACTAGTTATCTGTGGCCATTCCCGTTTTTGACAGCTTCACCTCCAAACCTTAGCACTCACTTGTTTGCACATGGGATCCACTTGAAACAAGTAAAAGCTTGCTAGGAACGGTTCACTTTCTTTTCAGACAATGTTATTTCCATTCTCCAGTGTAAGTAAAACTTCTATATTTCTATCTGATAAATGAGACCTCTTTCATCTTTTTACATATCTATGCTTGTCTCTTTAATGAATGTAATCTACACGCCTAATCCAATCATGTCAAAGTGTTTACTACCACACTTTCACCTTTATAAACAGATTAGTCTTTCACCTAACCATAGATTGGATGTCTCTTCTGAGCAAGGGTTGATTCTTCTCTGTGACACCTCATAAGACTTTATGGGTATGGCATGTGTTAAATGGATGATGAATGATGAAGAAGACTGTTGAATCTGAAACAGATACTGACGTGTGGGAAGATTTCTTGTTTTCACTTGGAGGTCTAGAAGGCAATTCTTTCTTGGGTCTGTTTTTATACTCAGGCAAAAAAAAATTCAACATGAATTAAGGGGAAATCCCTCTGGGTTCATTAAGTAGTTGAGGACATTCTATTTATCATCTTCCGTGGATCAAAAGAGAATGCCAAAGGGGTTACATCAAGAAATAGATAATCCTGTCTAAGAGGCTGTCTGATGACTTAAGCCAAATTAACTTCAGTAACTGTGATTACCCTACAAGGAACAGACTTCAAAATTGATTTGGTCCTTGTCCTTTCCTATGAGTGTGTTTGGGAGTTTTGCTGGCATTAGGCATGACCATAGGCGTGTGAGCAATTATGGAGGGTGAGACAGGAACAGCACTGCCTTATCTCCCTGCTTTCCCAATGTCACTAAATGCAATTTATTTTGAGATTCCTGGTGGTGCTTGGCAAAGATAAACAAAATCTTCCATCAGGAAACCTGTGAGCTATTTCCACAGGAAGTTTCAAATCACTAAAGTAAACAGAAGCTCTCTACATGATCTCAATGGTGTTACTGGGCTCCCTTGGGTTCTGACAAGCAGGATGGGACCTCATGTGTGGAAAGTTTGTGGTCTTGTTAGAAGCTATCTGACTGCAACCAGTGCCCAGGACCTCTGCTCTACTATCCGTGTAAAAGCTGATGGCTAACATTTTACTCCTCATATTTGGAAAATGCCCAAAATGTAAAAAGATGCTGAGTTAGAATAGCTATTTCTAACACCTCACTTTTAGGTTAAAAAATAACTGTCAACTACTCCTGCATCTTGTAGCACATTCTTAGATTTTCATTTTGAAGCAGAAAAACCTCCAGTGGTCTCTCTCCTCATCCACTGACAGCTTCATAGGCCACAGTTAGTCCCGCACCCAGCTTTCAAATGAATACTTTGGCATTTCTTCAGACGTGACACTTTATAATCAAGCCAAAGCCCAGAAAAATCAGAAAAACAAGCAAAGTGAGATCTAGGAAAGAGTTGATATGATATCTAATTTGGGACTATTGTCCCCTTCAGGTTTAAAGGTTTCTTTATAGCTTTGTGTGCAAAGGATAATAATAATAATAGCATAACATAGTGCTTTTCATCTTCAAAGCACTTTGTGAAATGTTGGCCGAAATTCTTTGCTCAAATATAGATACACCACTAGTAACAAGCAACAGGAGGGTTTTGCAAGCAGGTCAGTTCAGGGCCAGTGGCCAATGATTAAAACTCTCTGGGGAAATGGTCCAAGATGACACGAAGCAACTTGCAGCCCCAAAGCTAAATGATGGTCTTGGTAGGAATGCTTGAGCAGAAGAATGCACAGGTTATTGCTAGGGCACCTAAGAGATGGAAAGGTGACTTGGAAATGACATTGGACAAAATGACTTTTAATGACACAGTCACCTTCAGAAAATGCTTTCAATGTTTTTTAGAGTAAGGTTAATTTTTTTTTTTTTAATGTTGCAGTGCTGAGATCAAGCACGGGGTGTCACACATGCTAGGCAAGCACTTTACCACTGAGTACACTTCCACCCTCAGTCCTAAAGTTCACTTTTAAAAAAATTATTCTTTGTAATTTTTGGAATCTGACAACTCTTCTACATTAGCTGTCTTCATCTGCAAGGAAATACTTGCTTTTTTTGGAGGGTGGGTTTGGGGATTGAACCCGAAGTTTTCACATTGAGCTACATGCACAGCCCTTTTAAAAAATTTTTATTTAAAAAAATTTTTTTTTAATTTTTTAATTTTTGAGATAGGGTCTTGCTTAGTCACTAAGTTGTTCTGGCTGGGCTCAAATTTTCATCCTCCTGCCTCAGTCTTCCAGCATGTGTGGATTACAGGTGTGCTCCCTGACAGGCTGCCCATCTTTGCTCTCTTACATCTAAGTAGGGTAGGATCACCACCATAACAGGGAGGCTGAACAAGTAACCTGGATCCTTTGTCCCATTGTGTCAGCAAAGAGCAGGGAACTACTCTGTAACCTCAGGCGAGGGGGACTGAGGAACAGCTACTTCTCCTTAGGAAAGGGTAGGAGTAAAGTGGTGCTGACCAGCGTGTACCTCCAACTTTCCGTGCTCATTTGTGAGCTATCTTCGATATGTCTGCCCATACAGGTATCTTTGGTTTTTAATACAAATTGCTATGGCTTTTTTTTTTTTTTTTTTTTGAGACAGGGTCCCACTACGTAGTTCAGGCTTGCCTTGAACTCACTATGTAGTCCAGGCTGGCCCCAAACTCACGGCAATCCTTCTGCCTCAGCCTCCTGAGTGCTGGGATTATAGCCATGCACCACCATGCCTGACTCTAATTGCTTTTAATTCACTATTTTGTTCACATCAAATGTCCATTTATCAGTAGGAAGACAGTATGTGAAAAAGCAAATGAGAAACAAGTTTATCATCTCAATTTGGTAAAAGACCATTTCCACTGTGAAGAGCAACTCTGAGCAAATAATGAAAAGGTAGCATAAATAATAACTCCCCATTTTGCATTTCTTGTCTCACTGCTGGTCAAATCAGCATGCCTGGTTCCTCTCTGATGTTTCATCTGTTCCTCTAAGACAAAAAGATAAATACCCTTTTTAATCCTGAAGCTGAATTTACATCCAGATCTCTGACTATCTCACTATGAGACTTATTCTGAAGCTCTTCATTCTTATTTTACAGATGTGCCAAATGGGTTTCATGTTAGCTTGGAGAAAATGCCTACAGAAGGAGAGGACCTGAAACTGTCTTGCACAGTTAACAAATTCTTATACAGAGACATTACTTGGATTTTGCTGCGGACAGTTAATAACAGAACAATGCATCACAGTATCAGCAAGCAAAAAATGGCCACCACTCACGAGTACTCCATTACTCTTAACCTTATCATCAAGAACGTATCTCTGGAAGATTCGGGCATCTATGCCTGCAGAGCCAGGAACGTATACACAGGGGAAGAAATCCTTCAGAAGACAGAAGTTATAATTAGAGGTGAGCACTGCAACAAAAAGGCTGTTTTCTCTCGGATTTCCAAATTTAAAAGCGCAAGGAATGATTGTACCACACAAAGTAATGTAAAACATTAAAGGACGCATTAAAAAGTAACAGTTGTCTCATATCACCTTGATTTATTGTCACTGTTGCTAACTTTCAGGCTCAGAGGAGATGTTCCTCCCAAAATGAGTTCGGAGATGATAGGAGTAATAATGAGACACCCCCAGTGCCAGCTCGGGGCTCCCCGTTCGGGCTGAGGGGGTCTGCTCCCCAGGGCGACTTGGTGCAAGTTTGGATTTGGAGGATCCCTGCACTGCCTTCTCTGTGTGTTTTGCTCTTGCTGTCTTCTCCTGCCTGATAAACAACAACTTGGGACTGATCCTTTTCTTCCACTTTGATGCCAACCTCTTTTTATTTTTAAGTTGTGAAGCTGCACAAACTGAATAATTTAAATAAAGGCTGGTTTCTGCCAAAGATGGACACGAATAAATTAATTTTCTAGCTCAGAATGAGTACAGTTGAATTTGAGACTCTGTCGGACTTCTGCCTGGTTTTATTTTGTACAATTTCATCTGCTCTTGATTTGTAAATAGCACCTGGATAGCAAGTTATAATGCTTATTTATTTGAAAATGCCTTTTTTTTTTTTTTTAACATTAAGCACATTGATCTTAAACTGAAGTTTCTAAAATGGGCCCCAGGGATGCGAGATATTGGTGTAATTCAAAAAGAACAAAGCTTTGTCTCTTCGTGAATTATGCAAGCCCACCCAACTCCCCCTCTCCTCCAATTCCGGGTAACTCTGTAATTAGTGGTTAAGTCCAGCAACTCTCCACCCTTCTCCTCACTGCCCTCGCTGCACCGGATGGCCACTGACAGCACCTAAAAGTGCATTATACCTTCATTTTTAATATTTGTACCCCCTGGTTAATTTTCAAAAGAACTTTATCATGTTAAAATGATGTCATTCAAAGGTGGTCCACAATCCGTTTGTCAAGAAAATAAAGGTTACTGTGACCAGAGGTCTAATGCGTTTTTCTAAATGTCAATTAAAAATCTTGTCTCTTTAAAAAGTCCACTTTACCCATATGCAAATGTTAATAGGATTTTTTTATGGGGATTAAGAAATGGCAAAACTGTAGAATGAAAATCACTTAAAATATATGTCACTTCTTTTTTTAAATCAAGAGAGAGTCTAATCTCTTAAGGTTGCGTTTGAGGGGAAAGTGACTTTTTCATCAATTTAATAAGCATTGTTCCATTTTCATTTATGATTGATCATTATAAGTGCCTCGCAGGAACTATAGAGGAAAAAAATTAGAATAACCAAAATAGCCATGGCTGAGAAACACAGTGGCTGGGCAGTGACAATAATGACAACTTTTCAAGCTTGGGAACACATCAGCCTGTTTCCTCCTTTAGGTAACAGACTCTGTCCCATGGCTAAACTTGTCTTTCACGTGGGAATTGCTTTTGTCAAGTGTGGAAGAGTAAACAATAGCATTTCCCCAGAATGCCAGTTTTATGGAGCCCCAAATGCTTGGAAAACAATTAGCAACCTGGAAGTTGTCAGCCCAAAGGAAAGAATAATCAATTGTATCTTGAAATTTTACCTATGGCTCTTTGGCCTGACTTCTTTGTTCATTATAAGTCAGTGTGTTCCTTCAGGAAACAATGCCTCAGTGCCATAGAACTTGGGGACCCTGGATTTTACAAAAGCTAAAATAGCACATAGAATGATTTAGGGGTTTATGAGAAAAATGACGAATTGGACATGTAGAACCTACCATTTCCTTCCCCTTGTAATTTTTCTGGGGAGGAGAGGATATTACTATTCCAAGAGATGATTTTAAGAATTCCATAGAGCAATTGTTTATTGTGTAATTAACCCTTCCAGAAGCTTTTTTAAAAATTTTTTTAAAGAAACTATTGGGTGAGTTTTGCTTTTTATTCTTTGGGATATGAGGTGATACAGGAATAACAGGGAGGAGAGGAGAAGAGAAAGAAAAAAAAGCCTAAAGTAAATAATTGCTGAAGCAGGGGTATGAGGCTGGTTCCTTAGCCCCCCCTTCAAATGAAGAAAAAGAACTATGTATTTATGGGATCTGACAGATCTTTGGGGCCAAAATGCTGGAAAGGAAAAGAAGAACTTGGTAGGCAGCTATCTTTGGCTACTTACAACCAATGGAAATAGTCCCTTAATTCTGATTTTCTGAAGGGATCCAGCTATGCTTGTGAAATTTAGAAAGCAAGTGTCTACTCCCACCAATATGTGTGGGTTCAGTATACTGTTCTTAAAATGTCAAAATAGATCATCACAGTGTATGAAGTAGGAAACTGACAAAATATGCCCTGCGTTAAGAAGTCATTGAAAAGTAGGCAAAAATAAGACACCACATAGAAGAACATTATCAGAAATAAATTCTAATACTGTATGTTTCAGAATGTTTATATGAACCATGTATTTAATTGAGAATTTCATGTTTATTCAGCAGCTTTTTTGCTGCTTTTTGTTTGAAGTTTGTGTAGTACAAATAGGGCCTCTGGGAGTCCTTCATGATATTTATGTTAAAATAAAATGTTCTCTTCTATATAAAGCATTGTTTTCTGAACACCTGTCAGGGAAGTCCAAATCCTGTCTATGTTGATGTTTTGGATTATAGATATGAAAATAATTTGGGTGTTGGGGGTCTTTATATTCAAGCTTCCTTTTCATAAGGACTATGCAATAATTATTATTTTATCATATTTAACACATTGGAAATAGTAAAATGTGCTGGAGGAAGCTATTAAGAATATAACTGAGTGGGTTGGGGATTTAGCTCAGTGGTGCCAACGCCTGCCTCGCAAGCGCAAGGGTCCTGAGTTCGATCTCCGGTACCAAAAAAAAGAATATAACTGAGTGAACTGGGTCTGCATTTTAAGTAAGATACATCAAAGTTGGCTTGCCACTGTTGAGGATATGAAATGATAAGATACTGTTCTTTATCATCTAGTCATGTTTTACTGATATGCTTGGAGTCTTTACAGCATTAAAAATGTCAAAACTCTAATGAGCAAGTGTAAACAAGTTATAAATTGAAGGCTTTAAGTGGAGCTGTGTTTTCAATTAAGAAAAGCTGTATGACAGATTGCACAGAATGCCAACCAGAAATCTGGTAATGGCCCTGTCTACAGGGGAAGGTAGGACGCAACAGAGATTCTGAACGAGGTCCAAGGGTTATTGCTGTCATTCAGTTCACACTATGTTTGAAGAAGGTTTTATAAATCAAAGCACTTCTTTCAATACTTTTTTGCCTTTAGATTTCATTTTATATAAAATAAGACTAATAATAAACTATGGAAATCAAAATTTATTGAGAAATCTGTTTCTCCTGATAGTAACTCTGCCACATTATACTACTTCAACATGTTATAAAAGTTATATAATAATGTACTTTTTAACCTGGGATATCTAAATGGCTTTAAGGAATGCTAATCCTGCGAGTTTTCCTGCAGGAATATAAAGAGAAAGGTTTTGGGTCTCAACAGAATCCTAGAGGGATATGGAATCAAAGTCATTGCACTGAATTCTCTTTTGTAGCATTGCAATCACTCCTAAGCTGATTTCACAGTGTTAGTACACTAAGATGAGGAATAAAAAATGGTCAAAGAAAGTGCGTACTATATAAATGAAACCGGTGATGCAGAATGTGTAGCATGCCAAAACTCTTGATTTCTGTGCCAGGTTTTGTAACAAGAAGGAAAAGGGATAATTTGAGAGGGTTGAAAGATACAGGAGTTGTTTTACTCTTTTACATTGGAAGCCTGAGCTACCAATCCAGTACCCACCTAACTAGAATGTATACACATCAGCAGGACTGACTGACTACTTCAATAAATAGAATCACTGTACTCATTGCGGGCTTTGGGGGTACTGCTGTTCCTATGTGGGATTTTAATGTTGTAATGTATTGCATCTTAATGTATTAAATTCATTTTGTTGTACTATATTGGTTGGCATTTTATTGAAATAAATTGTATTGTATTATATTTGTATGTTTTAAGAGAAAATAATATAAAATACAGTATTTGTACTATTATATAGTGCAAAACCTATAAATCCATGCCTCTGCCTCTTGAATTAATCCTTTGATTGCTTGCATTTGGGAAGGGTTTGGAGGAAGGGAACAATCAATAAAGCTTTCAAAATTCAAGAATTCTCCTGTTTGGTCTGCTGCCTTACAATTGAGGTTACAGAGTAACACAGACACACCCTCACAGACATCAATAAAAATACGTAAGAAGGTGGGCTGGGTATGTGATTCAGTGGTAGAGTAAATGCTTGCCTAACGTGCAAGTCTGATCCCAGCACTGCAAAAAGACAAAAAAAAGAGAGAAAAGAAAGAAATGATAAAATTATATTACCCCATCACTACACTATATATTAATGTCAACATTCATTACAAGCCTATATAATTTATACCTCCTAGAATATAAAACAAAATCTTTGTTTTATAAAAGCTCTTCAAAAGAAAGTAAAAGAAGAAAGGAAACTATTGGCCAGGCGAAAACCTTTGTATTAAAATCGAAAAATATAGAATCTAGTCCTTGATTTTACAGCATTCTAGTACAGTCTAGTATGGCATCTCAATTATTGTAGTATCTTATATAAAGGGGGAGCAGGTTAACAACTGAAGAGCAAGTTAGGGAATAAAATGCAAATGAAACCCTTGGTCAAGTTTTGCTGCTTATATATAAATATTTAAAATGTTGACATGCCTAGACAAAAAAGTAAAACTGACAAGTAATCACAACTCCCTTTCTTTCTTCACCAGATCAGGAAGCACCACGCCTCCTGCAAAACCTCAGTGATCACACGGTGGCCATCGGCGGCTCTACTACTTTAGACTGTCATGCTAGCGGTGTTCCAGAACCTCAGATAACTTGGTTTAAAAACAACCACAAAATACAACAAGAACCCGGTAAGAGATTTTTTTCTCTTGCTTTTATTTTCACTCTTCATCCTTCCTTACTTGCTTCTCTCATAAGTCTCCCATCACCTGCTTTCCTTACATCTAGACCCATTTGCTGATAGAGCTGCAAAATTAAACTGTGGCTCATGCTTATATAAACCTCCCATAAGTCTCCCATAAGTAATTGGGCCAATTCTTATGTGTCCCATATTTCTAACCCTTACAAAAGGTCCTTAGAGAATCTATTCAACTGGAAGTAGTGTATTGAGAAAGAAATGAGAAAAGCCACTTAGAAAATGGTTCAGTTCACTCGAAGAACTGGGAAAATGAGGGTGAATTTCTTGGTTTGAGGCATTGCAGAGCTTTGAACACCTGGCATGTATGAAGTTGAGAAGTATTTAAAATCTTTTTAATTCACCAAATCAATTGTAATGATTTGGAGAGAAGAAGGCTATTTTAAATGATATTTTTGTTCTGGTATAACAATTGGTAAGCTAGTTGTTGTGGGTTTGTTTTCTTTCAACAATAAATACTCCTATTTCAATTAGACTTAAGCCAGCAAGTGTAAACACAGTCTGTTGTCTGCCTCGTAATACTACGGTTAAATAAAATTAAACTGAACTTATTTATATTTTTGAATATTTATATTAAAAATAAAATGCCACTTGTATAGTATGCATAAGACTCTGGGTCCAATCCTCAGAACCACGAATAATAATAATAATAATGCAGTTTATTTGCAGTATTCCAACAGCCTAAATCAAATAAGGGCAATATGAAGTGGCCCTTAAATGTGAGTCCTTTCCACAAAATGAAACCTCCATTTGAGTCTGATGCACAGGAAGAGGTTATGATATAACAACTCCAGATTTTAAGATATTGACAAATGTCTTAGAAAGGCCCTATATGTTGCAGATCCAAAACCATAATCATACCATATCATACCGTTTTTCTTCATAAAGTCGCACCTCATACTGATGCTATTCACTAAATCATCCAAAGAAATAGGTCATGATCTCTCCTCTGCCTGCCTCATTTAGTCACCACATTCAGCAGGTTATATCTACTGAATGCTAAATGTTTATCAAATCTACCCTTTCCTCCAGGTTCCTATTCTCTTGGTTGAGGTGCTTGTATCTATCCTTTGAACATCACCAAACACTTCCCACCTTATCTCCTTACCTCTCTTTTCTCTCTCAGTGTCCATTTGCTCTATAGCTGTATAAGGTGCATCTGTGAATGGGTCACTTCCCTGCGTGCATCTCCCGCTGGCTGCCCATCATACTGTCTAATAAAGTTCAAGCATCTGCAGAGAAGACTCTCAATGACTGTAGTAGCCCTGCCTGCTACTACACTGTGTTTTGGCCTTCCTGCCTTGGACTTTCTAATGGAGCAATGCTAATCCCTTATTGAACACTGTACACACTGTCCTGCTTCAACCCTCTATACTCTTTTTGTTCTTGTGTTCCCATCTGCCTGGAGCACCTTCCTTTCATCTGATGCCTACCCATTCCTTGAAACCAGACTTACAGTCTTTCCTCCGGAAGGCTTTAACTCCCACCTAGAGGAGGCAGTAATGAGTCTTTATTGCTTATGTTTCCACTTCTCTCTTACTGAGTTTTTCTTTCTTATAAGCATCAGTTCTTGTGAGTATTATCTATGCATATTTCTACTGCTCTCACTATATTTTTTAAAACAATCAGTTTGTATGTATTTCTCATCCAGAGGGCAGATAATGTCTTACTTGTCACCTTATATGTATCTTGTCTTTATAGCCTCAGAATCTAGCATAGTATTTGGCAATCGCTCAACGTTCCATGAATGAATGGTTTTCAGAAAACCATTGTCTGTCATTAGCAAGTTCTTGTAGTACCATATACTCCTCAATTTGGGGATTCCATGTCAAAGCACTTTAAAGCTAAAGAGACCTTTGGAGTATCTTTAGTCCAATCTGGAGAATGGAAAACTTGCCAAAAGAGGTAACATGGTTTGCCCATGTCACACACTACCAATACACACCAATTACATGCTACCAACAGACAATTTCATGGAAAATGAACCCCTTGAAGTGTTCTACCAGAATAAAAAGATGAGTGAACACATGCACACACAGCACATGAATAGCTTGTGAAAGAATGTATGTAACACCCTTCCCTTAGAGTTTCAGAGTGTACATTATTGTACTGAAGACCCAAAGAAGTCCTGTGCTCAGAAACCTGGCAAGCTGGTCTTAATTCTGTATTCCTCAAACTAACTTGATGGCAAAAGTCATTTTATGACATATTAGTATAAGATGTTGAGTTGTTCTTTGAAAGAAGTAATTTCTCCTTAGTTCAATTTTCATTTCTTGGATGTGCGTTAAAGAGCCAAGTAAAACTGATTTTGAAAGCTCATGACTATTATGGAATTAGCTCATGACTGACTATTATGGTCACAAGAGAATGTGACCAGGAAGTCACTACAAATGAAACAATGTTATGGACTGCTCAGGAGATCGGGGCTTGAGGTCCAGTGTTACCCTCATAGCTCATGTACGAATGTGGGCACTCACTTAACCTACTCTCTGAGCCCTGCTTCCTTATTTACAAGACTGCAAGGGACTGTGGTAAATTTGCGTGAGTTAACATAACTAAGTTGGCCCATAGTCATGGCTTGGTAGATGCCACCTTCTGACACACCTTGTTTATACAGATACTGGTCTCTGAATTCCCAGAAGTCACTGGGAGGTGTGGAGAGTTAGTAAGTCATCAAAAATGTTAAGTAACTCTAAAACAGAATAAGAAAAACAGCTATCCCTGAAGATTACCTAAAACAAGTTTTAAATTCTTGTGCAAAACTTTTTATAAATATCACTCTAATATGTTATTATTAGCACTCATTAAGCTCAACTATGCTGTTATAACTTTATCTCTTTTCATTTACTCTTTAAAACTACTATAGCCTTTTTGAAAGGAATTTCTTAATTTCTTTGGAGAGACTCTTTTATACTCTTTTAAACTTTTTTGGAGAAACTCTTCTATAAAGTTTCATACACGATATTCCCACGTCAGGCAGCAAATGTAGTAGTCAATGCCCTATGCTCCATGACTACAACCCTTATATGCATATATACAGGTATCTTCCAAAATGCCAGCTCCTTTAGGATTATTTCTTTTCACAAACCTATGAATAACAATTATAGGTAACCAAAGTGATCGTTCCTGACTCACCAGTGTTCCAAACGAAAAGGAAAGAACATCAAGCTCATAGCCTGAAAAAACTGAAAACTAGTTCACTGTACACTAGGCCACTGAGGCCAGTCTAAATTTTAAAATGCTAAGGATAAGATGTGTATCCTGAGGAGCCCTGAGATGCATCTTTTATAGGAAGGCTAGAGTAGCAGTTCAAAGAGGATTTCTACACCTAGAGGTTTTTAGGAGGTTTAGATCACTGGTAGAATCCAGTCCAATACCATTGTCATTTGTTAAATGATAACTCATTCTTATTCCAAAGAAAATGTGAGAGAGGAAGCTAGGCACACATGAGAACTCACGTTCCAGTGGCCATAAAACGCCTGCTGAAAGAATATAGGGCAGCTGGAGCTTTTTCCTCCCCACTCATTTCCTCTTAGGAAAAACTTTACAGAGGGACACAGCCATTCTCCAGAAGAAATGGCTAAGACAGTGTCAGGGAAGCTGTGTAGTACCTAAATTTGGGGCCCAGAGGGCATAAAGCAAGAACGAAAGGGATCTTAAGTGTGCATGCCAGGAAAACTTGTGCTTGGGGCAGGGAGACAATTCCTGCCAAGACAAGCTGTAGGAGAAGAGAAGGCACTTCATACAGCCCACTGCCCACCACCACCTGACTCCCCAGTGCTGCCCCTCTCCCAGCCTACCACCCCCATTACCTCTTACTCCCTGCCCCCCACATTTTCAGCCCACCTTTTTCCTCCACACTTCTCAGCCTTCTGGGCCACAGGCTACTTCCATTCCTGCCTGGAAAACTCTCCTTCCTCTAAGTTCTTCTTGTCTCACTTTAACTTTTGTCACCAGTGATCATCTAACATTCCACGACAAGGATGCCTCCTTTCTTCTACTGTCTAGGTCTTATTATAATTCACAGCATTTAGCACATCATTTAGTTGTTCTCTGGTTTTATGTGTGCTTACTTTGGAAATCTTTGAAGATAGATATGATACCTTCACGATGAATAATCATTGAAAATTCATTGAGCATTTACCAGGAATATTTAATTTAATGAAAATTAAATACTTCATTTAATTTTCACAACTATTGCATAAGGTGGGTACTATTGTTAGATGTATTTCACCGATTGGTTTTACTTAACAAGTACTGATTAGGTACCCAGAACTGCTCCAAGCACTTTATTGATATTAGTGTACTCATCACAACAATTCTATGAGGCTTGCTAAGTTATCATCCTGAAGGAGCCGACAAAAAGAGGAGAAATAACTAGCCCCAGGTCATGGAGTTAGTGGACAGCAGAACCAAGGTTCAAATCAAAAGAGTTTGACTCAAGTCTTCACTCTGAAGGCTGAGCATGTGGAACTAAACATTAGTCACACCACTCCGGAGAACAGACAAGTTTTAAGAGACCTAGTGGGCATCCACAAGCATGTGTTTAAAACAGCAATAGCTCCTCATTCCTAACCCTTACACAAGCAGTCAGTCTTCTGAAGTCTTGATTTAAAGCACATTTTCAAACATTTTAAAGCATATTAAAAATTTAAAAATTTTAAAAGAATAATTTTGAACCCAAATCTAGTTACTGTTAAGTTTTAGAAGGTCCAGAACTCAACCTAACACTCATTAATTTACTTATTCAACAAATGTTTATAAGGTCTATCTTGTTATCTGGCACTGTGCTAGGCTCCACAAATACAGCAGTGAACAAGAAAATTAAAATTCGGATAACCAAAAATATAAAGGAATTAACTCCTGTATATATCTCAATGAAATACAAATATAAAGAAATTAATTTATGTACACATCTCAGTGAAATACAGCTTCTTCAAGCAGCAATCAGGGGTCCTGAATTATTCACTATCACCATGTCAACTTGTCTAAAAATGAATTGAGATGAATTAATAAGTAAGGAGTAGAAAATACTATGGTTCAATCACAGCATTAAAATATCTTTAACATGCAAGATGAGAAAAGGCTGATCAAAAGGTACTAAATTACAGTTAGACTAGAGCAAGAAGCTGTGAGTTACCACACAGTACAATGACAGTACGATGACTACACAGATAACTATGCAACTATTGATTTCAGAAAGAATAAAGTATATTGGAAGTTTTCACCATAAAAAAATGATAAATGTTTGAGGAAAATAGATCTGTTTAACCAGGTTCAAACATTACACAATGCATACTTGTATCAAAACATCACAAGGTGCCCTATTAATATGCATAATTTTTCTGTTTGTATGTATCAATTAAAAATTAACTTTAAAAATCTTCAATAAATTAGATAATTGAAAAAGTATATACTCTGTTTTTGATTTAGCTGCTTTAATGCTAAGCATGCAGTAGGTTCTCAATTGCCGTTAGCTGAATATACAGAAAGGAAGAGCAATAAAGAGGAAATAAGAGAAAATTTGGGAGAAGCAATAAAGGCCATAGTCTTCAAATTAGAACTGGGTAAAGAGGCAACAAGGGGAACTGGAGGTGTGGCTCAGTGGTAGAGTACCTGCCCAGCCTCTAAAATGCCCTGGGTTCTACCCCCAACCCTGGAGGAGGGGAGAGAGGAAGAGGGAAGAGGAGAGGAGAAGGTAAGGGAAAGGAGAGAGAGAGAAGGGAGAGACAAGAAGCCACTAGGAAGGGCTGACAGGGTGAAAGTGTTGACAGATGAAGGCGATGGAAGACATATTTACTCTGAAGAGACAGGGAGAAGGAGAAGACAAGCTAAAATGAGTCTAATTTAAGGGATCAGTGATAAGAGAGAAAAATGTAGTGTGAAGGGACCAAGACTGGAGGGCACTGCTACACAACAGTTCCAAGTTGGAGATGAATGCAATTTGACAGTGGCTGCTTTGAGTATGGTTTCGTTCCCAGGAACAGACAGACAATAAAGCTCCGTTAGGAAATGGTCATTTCAGTGGGGCTAAAAATTGTGAAGGTTTGCACCCAAACTTGTAGCAACTGTATAAAGTCACCTTAGAGAAACTGTGGCTCTGAGTTTCTTTAGTACCTCTCCAGGCCACTTGGATGGATCAGAAGCTCCTCCAAAATCATCAAGTCACCTTTCTACCTCACACATACCATTCCAGATTCTCCACGGATGCTCTAGCATGGTTCAAGCTGCGATGTGGCTGAGCAGGTACACAAAGGGGCTTCGCTTCACATGGAACCTGCTTCCCAGTGGCGCCGTAAGGAGTTTGTGGGCTGCTGTGGCAGCAGGCCTCTCTGGCTTAGGTTTGCACTGATACAAATGCAAATCATCTCACCAGTGACTGTGCAGAGAAAATGATGTTTCTGAAAGTCATTAAAATGGTGGGGAAAAGTAATGAATTTTGCCTCTTTAAAAATATTTAAGAAAACAGAAGGTAATATTGACCTGAGATGTCTTAATAAAACCTGCATAGACCATTATTTATTACTTATAGTACTAAGTTTCCACGACAGGTAAACATTTTTAGAGCTCTTGAAGGTTAAAGCAGGAATACTAAAACAACTAAGAGCTGAGAAAGAGTAAATTGTGTCTTCCATAGACTGAAACTGGAGCAGGAAAGGATCAATCTAACTGAGTGATTAATGTTCCTTCTTAAGTGGAATCTTCTCAGTCACCAGAACTAAGTATCTACTGACCTGAAAGGAACATCTGTCACCACTGTGTCACTGGCACCAAAAATCTGTATCTGTAGGCACTATCCTCAGATCAAAGGGACACCTGGGGGTTGGGAGACAGGGAGACAGAATCATCTCTGGATTGTACAGAAAAGGAAAAGAGAGAGATGAAGGAGGACAGTAAGGCCCAAGGATGATACACTGACCATCTTCACCTCCAGGCTATTAGAATTGGGAGTTTTGATTTCTTAGTAATTAGTGAAGCTCAGAAATCTCAATTATCTTTTATAAAACGTATATCCTATAGTGATTGACTTGTCTTTCTAATGAGATCAACCTTTGTGATGCATAATGAATGCAGAACTATTATTGTAAAACGAGGGGGGCCTGAGGCTCTGTTTATCACCCCTCTATCAAGCCAGAACAGATCTGCTGATGGGCCTGGCTAAGCAGCTGTGCTCATAGTCCTTTTTCTCCAAAGTGTCATTCAAGTCAGGGAGGGTTTCTCTACCCAGACCAAGGAGAACCAAGTTTCACTAGTGGATCTACAAGTAGCTCTTCTCTCCTGCTAGGACCCAACACATATCCTCAACGGGTTTTTTTTGTACTTCTGACAACAATAAAATATGAGGACCACACTGAACACGGTGAAGAATCAAGGCTCAGTTCTTTTTCTAAGGAGAAGCTTCCTTTTAGAAGGTAAAGAGAAAAGAATGAAAATAAAGAGGAAGGTGAAGTAGCTGCATAGAAAATATATAATCTGTTGGTGCTGCTAAAGCTCAGAGCTACAATCCTGGCCTCAGCCAGCAGAGGGGCCTTACTACAGCCCCCAAAAGGTGAAAATTAGGAAATGTTACTTTATGTACTCCCTGCAATTTTACAATTACTTGTTAATGTTTGTCTAGTTCAGTGAAGCTGAAAAGTAAAGCTGTGGAGTCTATGGTTTATATCCAGAAAAGTAAACTAACCCATGAGAAAAGTCCCATTTTGAACTGGAAATCAATAGAAGTTATTTATGGATAAACAATCTTAGCCCTCAAATATATCTCTTTATTGACAAGTTCTAGTTTATTTAGGTCTTGTACCTGCCTATATATGTACATATATATGTAGCATTATATTCATATCCTAAGGCCTTTTCTAAAGTAAATTTATTGGATGCATTTCACAGCATAATATTCTTGGTCCTGTTCAGTCCACAAGAGCTTCCTGAAAGCTGCTGGCAACAAGACAAACCACCTCAGAGCACAAAGTGGCCAGCACAAACACTTTTATACCAATGGCAGGGCTTCCTCTGAGTGGTTTAAATTTGGTTGAGTGTATGAGGGGGAGGGGAATTCCAGTGTACCTCAACTTCTTAATAAAAATTTAGAATGTAAGAAATAGGAACTTGCAGATGTGGACATCACTTTAGAAAGTCTTTCCCTCTTTTTTGTAATGTGGCAAAATACCTATACTATAAGTTTTAACACTTCAAAGTATACATTTCAGTGGTGCTAAGTACATTTACAACATTGCACAACCATTATTACAATCTAGTTCCAGAACATTTTTATAATCTCAGATAGAAGTCCTATATCCATTAAAGCTTTTCTACATTGTTGTTGTTGTTGTTATTGTTGTTGTTGTTATGTGGTGCTGGGATCAAACCCAGGGCCTCACACACATTAAGCACACCCCCACCACTGAGCTATCCCTCTAGCTCCCAAAGCTTCTTCTTTTTGATTATGAGTTAGCCACCTCTTTCAGTTCTTTCTGTGACCTCTTGCAATACCTGGAACAGTATTTAGTATGACCAAGATCAGCAGCTCATTTGGTCTGAAGAGTAGTTTATGCTTGAGGCCCAACAATGAGGATAAGAAATGGGGAATGAAGAAAAATGAAGAAAAAAGAAATAAAGAGATGCAGAGATCTGAGGTGGAGAGATGCAGTCCCCAAGATCTCTCAGGGACTGTAGCCTGTCCAAAGACAGTAAACTCAAAAATAAAATCCACTGGATAGACCCTTAGAGTGGGAAGGGGCTCAATCCCTAATCTACAAAGTCCTCCAGTCTACTGAAGAGTAGACGATTAAAGCAAGGAAACTCATACATGACCTTAGATATGTTCTATCTGTTAGTAAAGTAAACTAGAAGAGATTTTTTTTTTCTATTTCACATGTCCAAAATTTGCATGGAAATCCCTCCCCCAAGCACAGACTTAAAACAATTTAACAAGGACCTAAATGACACATACACAGCAATGCAAGTGGGGTCACTATTATGCCCAAGTAAGGAAAATAGGCAAACAAATATACTCTCAGGAAACCTGTTCGGTGAACTTAGCCAATCATTTGCATAGCTCTAAATTGTTACTCAAAAAGTCAAATTAAGAAAATTCAACCTTCTCCACCCCACATTCAAATGACAAACTCATCTCATTCAACTTGGTCATAATTAAACTGACCATCACTGAAAAAGGAAATGAAATGCAGAAAATGCACTGTGCATCAGATCCTCACATATATGTACATGACTCTCAGGGGGTCTAGCTTCTGATAGAATGAGTTTTGGTTTGCCCTTTCATTGCTCTAATATAAAATTGTAAATTTTTGTAAAGTACAAATCTAATTTCTTGCTTCAAAAACATTTGATTATATGCATAGTCAGTAGTACAAAGTTTGCACCTGTTTAATTATTTGGATCTATTTAGTTTTTAAACATTCATTTAATGGCTCTTTGCTGATAGTAAAGAGGCCTACACTTTATCTTGTTCATTTTAATTAAACAAGTAATATGTGAATGAATTTTCACTGTAAAAACAAATTGACAAAGTACAGAAATAAACTATAAAAATTTTTATTAAGGAGAATTAACACGTTAACTGTTACATATATATCATCAATAATTTTTTCATTTATCACCTATATGTGTGCATATATATATATACATATATATATGATTTTTTTTAATATATATGATTTTTAAAAGTATACAAATGGGATCTTGTCATTCATTCACTAGATATTTGTTAGAAGCCAACAATATGACAGGCATAAACTAGGTGCTGGGAACAAGACAGGGCTCTTTAATTTACACTATAATGAAAATATAGGAAATAAAATATAACAAGACTATAACCATATAATATATAATCAGATAACTGCTATGACAAAAAAATAAGACAATGGATTATACTACATGACTGCTAGTACAGACGAATGGGAAAGCCAGCATCTCTGAGATGAAATTTGAGTTAAGAGAATATTATGTGTATTGTTTACGACTTGTTTCTGTCATTTAATGTGTCTTGGAGGTCAATACACATTATTTTATCTCACTCTAATTTTTAGCAGTCATACATTTTACTATGGTATTTCCATAATTTATATAGCTATTACTTTATTGACAGAAAAATATTTTCTCAACTTTATCCTCTTTGCAATGCAATAATATTCCTTATCTTAAAATGATCATTAGAAGTCCTGTATCATCACAAACAAAAAAAGTCCTTATAGGTTACTACAGACAGTTTATGACAGCTGAACATACCATACGAATTGATTGGGTCAGGAGTATCTATGTGTGTATCCGTGTGCATGCACCTACATATGTGCCTGCTTACAACTTATCGATAGACATATGTGAGAGCTAAGATTTTATAGCCAATAACCACAGAGTTAGCATCACTTAACACATTTATAAAAGTTAAATTAGTGAAGCGGTAGACATTGTCCAAAATGCAAGGACCTTTGTTTATGACTTTTCCCTAATTCATTGATTTCAGAGAGAGGAATATTTTACAGCTTTTCTGTTACTGACCTCATCTTACTCTTTTCTAACAGTTCTTCTTCTTTACCTTTTCTACGTCTAAAGAGCAGATAGTCTCATCAGAGACCACAATGCCCATCATGCAATCTGCTTTAGATCATGTGTTTTGCAATATCTTCATAATTTTCTTCCAGCTTAACACGTTATTATAAAGTGAACTTTTCACTGTTATCGACCTATTTTTTTTTTCTTTCTTACATCCACAAAGGATGAATCTCAGTGTAAAATTTTCAATAAAGAAGGAAGAAGCCACAGGGTGACCATTTGAAGTACAGCAATCATTTTTTTTATTTCCATTTAACAGGTCCATCATTCTTCATTTCCAATTTTGTCACCCACTGCCATTTGCTATACTTGGATTTCTTTTCCCCAGATATACTTTTGCAAACCTCCAAAGTCTGACAGGAGATTATTAAAAAAATCTTCTAGAGGAAGCTGATCAGACATCCTGCCTCTAGTTTTCTTGGATCACCTTTATTTATCATCTATCTATATTTTGGTTCTTCTGGTCCTTAGTTCAGACACAGCTCTAAACTAATCAAGTCTTTTAAGAACTACTAATCCAAAGATATGATTATTTATTGTGTACCTAGAACTGTATATATATCATCATCATCATCATCATCATCATCGCTACCATTTGCTGAAAACATTATTTGCCAACTTCAAAAGAACATATTATTTTGCTGGAGAGTCAAGGCTATTGGAACAATAACAAACAACATTCACTTTTTATTTTATTAAATTTAACAAACATATGTTAATTATCTACCATGAGCCAAACACTGTTATACTCTACACAAAATGAAAATAAACACTTAGTCATTACCTTTAAAAAACAGATAATAGGCACAAAGCCAATTCAGAAATATGCAAAGAGTGATATAAAACTCTATCAGATATTAGCACATTCGATAGGTAAGCAGAGGAAGCTTCAAGGAGACGTCATTAAACTGGACTTTGACAGATAAAGTTTTGATGATGAAGATTAGTTTGGTCAAGTTAGATGGACATATGTTTTCTGTGTCAGAAGTACACATGGTCAACTGTACAAGTACACATGGTCAGACCAGAAGGCTAATTTAGGAAAACAACAGGTCATTTTTTTGGGCAAGGAATAATAAGCAAACATATGGTATGCATTAATCTAAAAGCTCTAGAGATTATTTACTCAAGAGTGAATTAGATTAAAATCATATTCCATGCTCTTTTCTAGGCAAGTATTGTGCATATATGTAAGTGCCAAGATTATCCCTCACCTTAAGTTATAGTGGGAAAAAATGAAATTATTTACACAGTCCCTTGAAAAGACTCAGTACTAAATGGGCCAGACACATTTAAAATTTAGAGCATTCCCCATGGATAAATACATTAACCAACATGATCACAAAGTCACCTATGACCACCATTAGCAACCAACAAAATTGGACATTCAAGTCTTTGCACTGAGGCTGCTCATCTGATACCTTGGAGTACATTAAAGATTCCTATAAAAACCACCAATGCAGAGTTTCACTTGTCTCCTTGGGGCTAATGAAATCCCCTGAGTTTGCATTTCTAACATCCAGGAACTGGGGCTTTTTGAACTTTAGGATGAGAGTGTTAATTGACCTGCAGCTTTATAAATCTGCGGACAAATGAGCATGCTGCAGGTCCTCTGTCAATACTACCACACAGAAAGTTAATGTTAATAATAGCTTCCTCATATTCAGCAAGGACTCCAAAGCTGACCCTCCTCCTCCATCCCCTGTGTCCCACTATCTTGGTGCATTTGGTCATTTCCTTAGCTGTTGTAGGTCAGGTACCTGTTGGCTGAGGACTCAGTAAGGGTTCCAACAGAATTACCCTTCCCCAGGAGCCCACAGTGGAGTGAACAGATAAGAAAGCCAGCAATTTGACTACAAAATGGTAAATTCCACAGTAGAGGCACACACAGAGGGATACAGAGAAGGGGTCCAAGAACACCAGAAGATGCTCTTCAGAGCAGCTTAATATTAAAGAACAAGGTCAAGGGAACAATGTGTGCAAAGTCACTGAGGTTTATCATAAACTGCGAATAGATTAGTAGTGCTTACATCAGGGAGCCATTTAGGGAGAGAGTCACTGAAGCTGGGAAAACAGGCAGAGGCCAGACCGTAAAAGTCCTGCCTTAACAAAAATGTAAATTTATCCTGTGTACATCCTCTGAGTCAAAGCTGTGTCTAGTCTGTCCAGCATTCATGTTTTCAATGGCCCTCCCAGTAAACTGACACGAGTTGATTCGGTTGCCAACATTTAAAAAGCATGAGCTTTAACATTAAAAAGTTCAGATTTCTGCCTTCTCTTTAAAACTCAGAAGATAATCCTAGACTCAAATTCCCAGTGGTAGGAGTTAGTAGAGGCTTCATATTCAGATGGAAGAGCGGCCGTCTATGCTACATAGACATGGGCCCCCTCCCAGTATTTCATCCCTAACTCACATACGTTATGAGCCTGGCTCCTGGAGACATCTACATTTCTTCTATGCCCTCTTGATACAATCTGATATAATGTCTTATAATAAAGAGAAATAAATACTGAGTTTGTCTGTGGGGAACTGTTACATTTTCAGTGGGTTGAAGAATCTGTATTTCTTGTCTGAAGCCATGGAAATACATAGACAAACACATGGAAATGACAGGCTATCTCTCCAGAATCAAGCAGGTGTATAATTAAATTATCACAGCAATACAAAGAAGACCATCATGTTTATAAGAGAATTCTTTCTACACATGATTTCTAATGACTAATCTCAAAAAAGAAGCAAAAAATTTGGAGTAGCCTTTCAAAGAGTTTAATGCCATTCTGTGTAACAATAAAAAATTACATCATACTAAGAAATAAATACAACTAAAGAAAAGGAAGACATTTAAAGAGAAAATCATAAAACTATTAATTGCCATAAGGAAGACCTAAATAACAAAATATTTGACATTCTTAGATAAAGACAGTATCAGGTACAGTCATATTGATTGCTGTTTGCTGTGGGTCAAAATACTGACAATTTCATATACTGCAACTTAAAAGTAAATATGACAGTTTTCCCCAGATTATTATATAAATTCAGAGGAATTCCAGTCAACATCACAACAGCTATTCTTGCTACAGAATTTGACAAACTATATCAAAAATTCCTATTAAAGAATAAAAGGCCAAGAGTAGTCAATGCCACTTTGAAAAAGAAAGGATTAAGGCTACACCAAATATCAAGATATATTAAGCCAGGCATGGCGACACATGCCTGTAATTTCAACTACTTAAGAGGCTAAGGCAAGAGGATCACAAATTCAATTTAGCAAAATTTGGCAAGACCTAGTTTCAAAATAAAATTTAAAAGGGCTGGGGACATAGTTCTACAAAAGAGTACTTTAGCATGTGCAAGACCCTGGGTTTAATCCATAGTACCACTGGGGGAAAAAAAAATAAGATTTTATGACAAAACTAAGGGGAATATTTTATGAATTTAGAATAGGAAAAGATTTTTTTAACTACAAAAAACCCCACAAACTATACCAGAAAATATTAGGTTTGACTACAATAAAATTTTAAAGGTATTTGAATTAAAGTTCCACCATAAGCAAACTTTAAAGAAGGATGAGAGGGCTGGGGATTTAGCTCAGTGGTGCCACCACCTACCTCAAAAGCTCAGGGTCCCAAGTTCAATCGCTGATACAAAAAAAAAAAGAAGAAGAAGAAGGATGGGAGAAGATCTGCAATGTACTTAACCAACGAAGTATCAGTAACCAAAACATATAAAGAACCTTAAATTTCCTAAGAAAAAGATGAACAGGCCAATAGAAAAATGGGCAAAGTATTTGAACAGGAAATTCACAGAAAAAAAATATGTTAATGGCCAATAAAAATGTCTCACCTAACTAGTAATTAGAGAACTGTAGATCAAAACCACAGCAAGGTACCATTTCTGAGCCATCATTTTGCTATCAATTAAAATGATAAGAGCAAGTGTTTGAAAGTAAATAGGAAAGCAGGAGGTCTTATTCATTATTGGGTAAAGTATAAATTGATCTGTTTTGAAAGAAATATTGTAACATACTTGGTAGAGTTGAAAATGAGTAAATCTCATGAACCAGCCAAGGAAATGTGTGCTTAACAATGTAAACATAGCTGTGTGAGATGTTCAGTGCAGCATTCTCTGGAAAGTAAAAAAGTGAAAACTACCTCACTATCCTATAGTAGAGAAGTGAATTTTTAAAAGTCTGTGGCTTTTTAATACAAGAGAATATTACACATTAATTTAAAAATGAACTCCATTTACATGTTGAATTTACAAGGGTAAAATCACTGATGAATAGAAAAAAAATACTTGTATGACACTATTCACTTAGAATATTTAAACACAATATTATATATTGTATACAGATATGTATCTATAGTAAGTCCCTGACTTGCGAATGAGTTCTGTTCGAGGAGAATGTTTATAAATCAGATTCTCTTGTGAGTCAGATCTGACTCATTTGAAAGGCTGGCAAAGTGAGTCTTATACACCTTTGACACAAATAGACAGTGTAAAGCATTAAAAAAAAACAACCTCCACATCACCACTGCATTTCCTCTTACTTCTGGACATCCTGGGCTCTGATTGAGCACTGTACTGCTATACACTATCGCACTGTACAGTAAGCACCCAGCAGCACAACTGTGACAAATGTACGCAGACATGTGAGCTACTTCTGACATGTGTTTGCATCTACAAATGTTTGTAATTCAAGGTCCATTTGTATCTGTGAAAGTTCACAACTTGAACGTTCATAAATTGGGGACTTACTGTATATAGAAAAAGTGTAAAAACATGCACCAGGATAGTAACGCCTCTGGACAGAAAAGGTGAAGGACAGGACAAAAGTATCTATAGATTTTAGCAGGGCATGGTGGTGTATGCCTGTAATCCCAGCACTCTGGGAGGCTAAAGCAGGAGGATTACACACTCAAGCCCAGTCTGGGCAACTCAGCAACGAAGCAAGACCGTTGTCCCAAAATAAAAATAAAATTGAAAAAAGTTGGAGGTGTAGCTCGGTGTGAAGGCCCTGGGTTCAATTCCAAGAACGACAAATAAAAGTATTTATAGATTTTATTTCATGAGAAAGAGAGAAGGAGAGGGAGAGAGAGAAATCTAAAGCAAATGTGGCAAAATGTCAACACAATGAAAGAATTAAAATTAACCTTAAATAGGACCTTTGTTAAAAGATGTGTTCCTCAACAGAACAGGGCCTATATAATAAGGACTGGTCATATAAACTGAGGACCAACAAGTTATAGAAACATTAGCATTATAGAAACTTGTACACAAATTAAGTATGGGCATAATTTGAGGGCTGTTGAGCTGAGGATATAGTAGCATGCACAAGGCCTTTGGATCGATCTCCAGCATCACAAATATAGGAGAAGATTATTTGAGCAATGGGAAAGAAAACAATAAGAGTAATGTTGAGATAAGAGAGGTTTGAGGCCAGCCTGGGCAACATAGGAAGTCTCTATCTCAAAAAACAAAACATTACAAAAAACCCTAAGGATAGTAACTTCAAATCCTTTGACTTTATCCATGGTGTTAAATTGGGATCTGAGTGACAGAGTGGTGCGGAACAGATGATAAGTAACAAGGTAGCACACTGACCCTCACTTGCCCACTATATATCAGTACTTAATTTATTTTCTGTTTGTCATATATACTATATCATACACTTTTCAAAATTTCAAAGCTTTCATTTAAATTATCTCGGTTGCTTCTCACAGTAATAGGCAGAGCAAGTATTATTCTCATTTCACAGTGGGTAAACAGTTCCAAAGAGATTTGATGACTTCGTCAAAGTTTTAAGAGGTAGCGTTCCTTCTTTCCTGTTACCTGGGCTTAAGATATTGGACTCACCTTGGACTCATCTCTACTCCTGTATCCAGTAAAGCATCAATTGCTATAGGATGTTTCTACAAAGTGTGCTTCCATTTCTTCCTCTCCATTTCCTTTCCCACCATCCAGGTTTGATGACCTGAATTGCAACTGGGGAGCCGGACTTCCAGTTGCCACTCTTTTCTTCCAGTCCATCCTGCAGTCTCCTTGTAGACTAAACTTCCCTAAACACCACTTCCATTATGTCATTTCCCGGCTCAAAAAATCTTCCTGACTCTCTTCCCTCAACCGAGATTTCAAAGTTCTCCTTAATCTGAACTCACCTTTTCCAGTTAACACTCAAAGCAGGTGATTTGGAAATAGAAATGTCCAAAAGATGCACATTAAAACAACAGTCATTTCAGCTATCAAATCACTGAAGTTTTATGGTTTTTACTTTTTAAATGATACTGTTTAAGATAGAAATAAAACAGTCTCTTATCCACTCCTAGTAGAAGTTTTGGCAGGTCTAATGTTTTGGAAGGCAATTTGGTTATATGGGTCAAGTGTGTTTGACCTAGAACTCTTTGTGGGAATCTATCCTAAGGAAATAATCTGAAATACAGAAAATTCTTTATGCCTAAAGATGTTAATTGTACTATTATTATAGTTATAAATTATTAGATATGCCTAATGCCACTCAATAGGAAATGATTCAAAGCTATTATAGGCATATATGATGGATGACTGTATTAAATATACGTATGGATGTGGAAGATATTTACAATATTTATTAAAGGGAAAGCAGTATTTAAAGTTGTATAACGTTTAGGAGAAATCTTAATCATTGTTCACTAGTGATTTTGTTTTCTTTCCCAAAAACATTACTTCACACTTTTTTCCTTTCTTCAAAACTCCAAAATTTCTTTTTCTTCCTCCCTTTAGCAGATGGGTAGCTCTGGTTTATTGAGAAAATATATCATCAAATTTTCTTCTCTACTTATTCCTTCCACTCTCATCCTTCCTATTAAAATGAACTAAGTGTCCCTGTTCCTATCCAAAGTCAACTTGGCCACTGATTCCATCCCTCTCACTTCAGGATTCTGCTCTTGGCATTATTTCTTCTGTCCCCGGCACCATTGACCTCCTTTTCTTCCAGAGTATTTCTGTTAGCACATAAGCATGCTATAAAATTCTACATCTTACAAAATAATTATTTTCTTGCTCTTCTCCAGCCATCTCCATAAAGCAACCCCCCCACTGCCACCATCTCCATTTGGTCCCCTACTCTTTGCTGTGACCCTGGTCGGGCTTTTCTCCCTCACGTCACTGAAATGGCTCACTGTCAAATCCAGTGGGTAGTTGGGTGCTTTCCTTGTAGACTCTCAGCAGCACGGAACAGAGCTGACTGTTCTCTTCTTTCCTTGGGGTCTAGGAACCTCACTCTACTGGTTTTCTTGCCACCTCCTGAGATCCTCCTCCTACTCTGTGACTCCTTCCTCTTCTTACTCCAAATACTCAGGGCTCAGCCTTCAGACTTCACTCCTTTCCCTCTGTTTCCTGCCTGTGGCACCTGTCTCTGTGCCTGTGACTTTCCCTGCCTTCCCTATCCTAATTCTGCAGTTGACTCTCATCCTGACCTCTTCTTTGAGCTCCTGGTGAAACTTAACTTTGGATGTGCAGCAGCCATCTCAAGTTTATGGTGTGTCGAATGGATCAAAACTTGATATTCACTCTCTCTCTCTCTCTCTCTCTCTGTCTCTCTCTCTCTCTGAAACCTCCTCACTCCAATCCTTTCCATCACAGGAAAGATGTCATCATTCTCCCACCTGTTCAAACCAGTACTCTGGAAGTCAATCTTTTACAACTTTTTCTTACATTTCACACACTGCTCATAAGCAAGCTGACTGATGCTGCCTTCAAACAAATCCCCCAAAGCACCACATCTTACTGCTTGCAACACAGTCACTGCAGTCCAAACCACCATGTCTTTCATTGGACATTCAGTAGCCAAGTACTTACTTTCCAACCTGCTTCCTGCCGAGTTTTACAAACCTCCAATGACTTTAGACTGCACTTAGAATAGAATCTTAAGTCCTTACTATGGCCTCCAGGGTTATACATGACCTGGACCCTGTCTTGTTCCTTTTTCTTTTTCCCTGAAGTCCTGGGCTTAAACCCAAGGCCTCCGCTGAGCTGTATTTCCAACCCTAGTTCTCATCTCTTCTGCTGGCTTATTTTGCCTCACCACAGTGGCCTTTTTCCTGTTTCTTAAGCTCATTTCTGTCTTCAGAGGCCATATATTTGCTACTCCCTGTGCCTAAAATGCTATTTTCCAGGACTTCAGACAGCTCATTCCTTCCCACAATCTTCAACTTGATTTATTTTCTTCATAGATTTTATTGCTACCTGCAATTATGTTATTTTTTATAATTCTCCAAAACTAGAATTTAAACTCTTTGCAGGCAAAAAAATTTTATTTGCCTGCTTATTATCACCAGCATCTAGAATAGTGTCTAATACATATAAGGAGCTCAAAAATATTTGTTACATGAGGAACAAATTATGTAAAAGTTCACAAAAATAAGATTAAAGGAAAAACATCTAGGAGGAGATAAAATTGTGTTTTGTTGGTCTTTTTTAAAACATATTTTATGCTTTCAAATATTTCTCAAAGTTTCTATATTAGTTATATCTTTTGTAATCATGGAAATATAAACTATTTAAAATTACAAAGTATAGACTATTCCCTGGTCAGGCCCATTTTTGTTACTGTCTCAGAACAAACCCTCAATGCATGTTCATTTTGATATCATGCCTTTTTTCAAGCCCTTCTTTCTCACTGCACCTCTGCTAACCCTTCAACTCTCATCCAAGGCCCATCTCCTCCATCGGCCTTCCTTGAGTACATCCATTCTCGCTGATCTCCTTCCCTTCCCCAGACTGTGCACTTAGCTGGGTATATTGTTCAAACATTTATTCATTCTCATTCATTAAGTATGTTCTATATGGTTTATGTATGTGTCTACGAATATGAATGAAAGACAGAGAGAAAGGGAAGTGTAAATTAATTTGCTCTCTTTAGCAGATGCCATGTCTTAGTCTGCTGCACAAAGTCTCCAGCACACATTGATGGCTGTGGAAATACTCAATAAACACTTGGTGATAGTACCAAGTGGGAAACCCACTAGGTCTTTAGGCCTTTTAGGGTTCTGAAAATTCATAGTGTTTCCTCCGTTATACCACGCTCTTTATTACTAAATACGTTTACTATTTGCCATGTACCTGCCATTCATTTTCACAGTTATTATACAGGAACTGCTTTTATTTTTATCTTATGGTTGAAGAAACGGAAACTTAGAAAGGTTAAGTAACTTGCCTTAAGTGACAAAGACTACAATGGTAAGGCCTGGATTCAAACATAGCCCAAGCTCTTTGCCACTATACCATACCATGCGTCAGGCTATGTGACAAATCACATCATTTCCTTTGACCCATATGCCACAAATGTGTTTCTGATTAAACTGCAAGTTCTTGGTCAAATGCCTGAACCGTTGAGGGGGATCTCAGTTTTTTCCTTTGTATAAGGAAAACAATACCTGACTGGTGGTGGTCAGTGTGTGAATGGTGTGCTGCAGGGTGCTTAGCACACAGTGGATATGGAGTACATGTGGTTTTTATTATTAGATATGCTACCTTCTTGATATCACAACTTTAAACCCTGGGTTTGGCAGCTCCCCTCATGGTTCTTTACTGAGTGGGATGTCTGCATCTCCAAAGCTGGAGATCACAGCTCTGCTGGGCTGTGCAGCTGTCAGTGAAAAGCCTGGAGAAAGAGAACTCACAGTCCACCCCAACAGGAGCTTAGATTTCCTTGTCTGGATACATAAGGATAGGAAGACACTTAGATTACAGAAGTAGCTGTTTTTATTTGTCATTCAGGTTCACTAATCTAAACATCTCTCACTCCTCAGGAATTATTTTAGGACCAGGAAACAGCACACTGTTTATTGAAAGAGTCACAGAAGAGGATGAAGGTGTCTATCAGTGCAAAGCCACCAACCAGAAGGGGGCCATGGAAAGTTCAGCATACCTCACTGTGCAAGGTAAACAGCTGTGTAGGAAAGCAACAAGAAGCTGTTCAGACACCTATTTTCCTATTTGTTTAACTTCCCACCTCCCATTCTCCTGCCACCTGGCCAGCGTGTTCCTCTCCCCAACCCCCTCCCATGTTTCACTGCCCCTCCAGGAAGGGCTGTCTGGTTCTGTCAGGCAAGGCAGCAGGTGAAGACTGGCTGGCCATCCTTGGGAGCCCAGTATCTGCACAGGCTCTGCAGGGAAGTCATTCCTAGAGGAAAAGAACCCCCGCTGCTGACAGTATGATTACAGTGACCCACAGAGAATGGCCCCAGAGGTTCACACCTGTGAGAAATAAGTCCAAGAAGAAAGAAAAGGCAGGGGTTGCGGGGGGGGGGGGAGTGTGGGCAAGGAGAGAGGAACCCACACCCTTGGATCTGTTCATTTTTTTCCTTTCTGATTCCTAGAAGTTAGACATATGCTGATTTTCTCAATGTTTTCCTAAGCTAGTTTTTACTATGAATAGGTAAAAAATATTATCAGAGAGAAGCAACACATAATAAACCACATTTAAGAAAAATATTCAAAGTGCTTCCTCCTTCTAGGCCTCAGTTGGTTGAGCAGCAAAATACAAAAAGGCCTAATCTAACCTTGATTATGCCCACGTGGCTTCCATTTGGAAAATAAGTTAGAGCTCAGTTTCAATCCCCAGTACTAGAATCATCTAAAACATAAAATTTACAGTGTCATAAAGTAACAAATTGGCACCTCTCAGATATCAATGTCAATGGCATATTGAGGTTTGACATGAAAAGAGGTAAGGTATTCAGTAGCCTATTCCCAAATGTTCACCAGCGTACAGTGATCCCTCAGTTGTCGATCAGCTCAAAACTTGAGCTTTCTACTATTCAAAAAATATCTGCTTGGTGTTCGCAACTTTGCTCCATAGTCAACCAAAAATCTGACTTGAAAAAACCTGCTCAGGCTGAGAATGAGTCACAAGTCACACCTTGCAGTGACACAAAGGAGTGATGCTTCAAGCTAAGTGCTGCTCTCACCAAGACAACACAGTGCTTGTGTTAGTGCATTAAAACATTTATCATTATACTCTTTTTGTATTTCATTTGCATAAAATATCGTAACCATGGCTCCAAAGAAAGTTAGTGATACCAGCAGTAAAGCTCTAAGAGGAAAACTGTGATAATCATGATACAGTTAAATCACTTCAAAATTTGTTAAAGCCCTGAAAAAAATGAATTTATAAGTTTAATTTTGGGGCCTCAGAACCAATTATTTGGTTTTCCATTTTTCATATGAGAAAATATGTTCAGTTCTTGAACTTTTCAGTGTTAGAACATGAATTTGGAACAAACTGAGTTCAATAACCAAGGTATCACTCTATCAAAATATGCAAGTCCTGAGCTGGAGAATGTGGTCAGCAGTAGAGCATTTGCAAGGCTTTGCGTTCAATCCTCAGCACCACCAAAACAAAACAAAAAACAAGAAAATGAACAAGCAAAATAACCCCAGAACATGCAAATACTTCTGAGGAAGAACCAGGAAAAAGGTAATTTACTTTAATTATTTTGCCTTGGAAATTTACATTGCTTAAAGATTATCACTATGAGAATTCAGACTCCTTTAAAACAGAATTACCACCTCCATTCATTTACAAGGAGGTAATTTAGATTTTCCTAAAACTGAAATTACCACAAATTTATATTTCCAGAAAAAGTGAGAGTCCCCAAATACCCTTAGAATGGTCCTGTTTGTTTCGCAAATGATTCCTGTTTTAAAATACTCTTTCAACTCTCCTGCTCATGCAGAGAAAAGTTTATTAAATATCTATTTCTCTTGAACATCTTCCTCAAATGGTTGCTCCTGTTTTTTAATGATGGGAAAGAGCCACGGGATCTGAATCCCCAGATTCAACCAACTGTAGGTCAAAAATATGCAGAACAAAAAAAACTGCATCTGTTCTGAACATACACAGATTTTTTTTCTTGTCATTATTCCCTAAACAATATGGTATAATGACTATTTTTATAACATTTACATTGTGTTGGGTATTATAAGTAACTTAGAGATGATTTAGACTATGCAGGAAGATGTGCACAGGTTCTATGCAAATACTACCCCATTTTATAAAAGAGCCTCGAACATCCTCAGACTTGGGGGTCCTGGAGCCAATTCTCTTCAGAGACCAAAGACTAACTAGACTTGATGCTATTACCCTTGCAAGAATCCAAAGAAGTAAATAGTGTTTTGCTCAATCTACAGATGAAAAGAGGGAGACTCAGAGAGGTTAAATAACCTGCCCAAAGTCACACAGTAAACACATGGTGGGTCTGAGACTTGTGTCCATGTCCATGTAAGCCTCCAAAGAACCCCACCCTTCTGCCACTCTCTCATTCCTGAGAAGGCAGCTCTCTGCAAGGTCCCAGGACAAAACAAGCAGCTTTGACACTTTCAGTTATCCTGCCATTTTGATTTTCTCACTACATACTTCTTAATTCCTTACACTGGTATCTTTTTCAACTGGTGTTATGCTCTTCTGAGATGTCTGACTATTTCAAGAATACTGCATCACTGATAATTTCTAGAAATTTCTAGCAGCCTCTATTCTTTACTCCTGAGGAAAGAGAAGAGTTTTCACTTGAAGTGCCCATGTTGGCTGCCATTGCCAATGTTGTGACCTTTATCATCTCTTGCCATCATTTTTCAGCCTCCTAACCCACCTACCTACTTCTCTCACCTCTAGCAATCCACTTCCCAATCTAAAGTGATATTTTCCAACTGTCATTTCCCAGTTTAGAATATCACAGTGGCTTCCGATCGCCCACTGTCCTCCTCCAGGCATACTGTGCTTGATTGGACTCCAAGGGCTCCTTCTCAGCCTCACCTCTCACCCTCACCCGCTCCTCCCCAGCCCCCCAGGTTAAAGCTATGTGAGAGTCCCTGAACACACTCAAGCTCCTTATGGACTCTGCATTTCCACATCTGTTTACAACTTGTTCTCCCCCGACACAATCCTACTCATCTTTCAAGACACACTCTGGTGTCACTTTCTCTATTGCTGAACTGATGTCAAGATTTTTTTATCTCTATGCTCCCACAGTGCTTGATATGTCTCTTGGAAGCTGTGCTTACCATTGTGTTTTGTTTTTTTAGTACATCCCTCTTGGCAATAACAAAACTAGTTAGGTTACAACTGGTTAGGCATTGGATTTTCTGAGGAACTGATACTTCTGACTCATGGGCTCTTCTCCTATATATGTCATTGATCTGGCCTTCTCCCACGTTATCTCTTTTATAATTGCTTCCCCAGCTCTCGGAGCAATGGCCATATCCAACCTTTTTGCTCAAAAAAATATAGTTACCTGAGAAACTAGATCACCTTATCTGAAACCATCAAAACACACCTGAGATCTTCTGCCTATTTTAAAAGAAGAATAAATAAACGGAGCCATTTATTTGGAACAGGCCGATGAATAATGTGAAAATTTAGGATATTTGGCTTAGAAAATAGATAACACGGGAAATGTAACTGTTTGCTTCAAATACTTAAGGAGCTTTCTGACAGTGAGGCGTTTAACTCACTTTTTGTCACACCTAAAAAGATAACCAGAACCTAAGAAGGGAAATAGTAGTAAAGTTTCCAGGATACAAGTTTCAGCCCCATGTGAAGATATAATTTGAATAAGGAGAATTTGTGCAAGTTGATATTGTGTGGATTGTAGAAAAACTTGCATATATATCTTAGGTGTGTTATCTTGAACTGAATTACTTTCAGCTCACTAAAGAAATCTGATCCTGGGCCAGGGATTTAGCTCAGTGGTTTCGCTGCCTGCTGCGCAAGCGCAAGGACCTGAGTTCGATCCCTGGTACCAAAAAAAAAAAAGAAATCTGATCCTGGGATGCTGTTCAGAACAGTTGAATGTAGTTATCTGCTTGGTAATTTTACAGTAAGATTGGATTCTTGCTCTAAAGTCAGCCTGGTAGCTGTGAAACATTCTCTAGGTTTAGACGTGATCTTCTATTAGATGCATATGGACTCTTCACTTTGACCTATCTTGTCTAACTGAGTTTAGGAAATGAAACCAGGCATACAAGTTGTGTCTGTGGCTATGTTTAACAGAGTTAAAGAGGTTCAGGAATTAGCCAGGAAGGAAACTGTCTGCTCTTTTTATTTCCTTTGAAAAAGGATTCTTATACTCAGATAAAACAATGTGTTATTTTTGTATGTGAAAAGGATGAATGGACTGTGGAGTCAAAGTACCTTCTTTAAATAATCACAGGTCTTGTTTGGTTTGGACAGAGCCTGAGCACACGTACAGCTCTCAAAGGGGAAGTTCCAGTATCAAGATCAACAATAAAGCTGTTAGCAACCAAAATTATTTTAGAAATTAGTCTACAAACACACCACCCTGGATCCCTGATCACTTCTGAAATTAACATAGCATTCAGTAGAACCTCAGAAATTGATGGGACTGTTACAGTGAAAGTGTGGCACATTTTTATCCAAATATTTAAGATAATCCATATATTATAATTATTATTGCAAGCAATAACCGCAATACATAAAAGAACTTCCTTATAACAGATGTGGGCATTACTATATTTCAACAGCATTACACATTAAGAAAAATTGAAGAAAAAGTATCATTTTAAACATTTTAAAAATGATTAATAGATTTAAAAATGACAGAAGACACAAAATGATTCCCTCAGTGTCCTGCAGTCTCAATACTTGACATGTTATTATAGGTATGTTGTGCTACACTAATTGTACATTGATGGGAATTGTACATTTGGGAAAGGACCCATACCATATAAAATATTATTCTCTAATAAAATTCCATGACTCAAGAATAGAAAAAGCTCAAAACTAAATTGCCTGGCTCTATAACCACTACAATTTATAGCCTTTGGTCAGGTTTCAGTTTTCGGTTCCTTCCTGAGCCTTCTCTGGTCCCTGAGTGTCTTCCACCTTAAGTCCTCTTTCTGTATCCTGCCCCCGTATTTACTTCCCCAGCTAACTGGGCACTGAAGGGTGTGATAGACTAATTCACACAACTATGTTGGGGACTGATGTTGCTCCTCTCAGGTGCTGGCAAGTTCCTAGGGTTTCCCAAGGAGACAACATGCCTAAAACAGATGAACCTGTTGTTCACTAATTCTACACAGAAGGGCTGGCCCAGGAATATATAGGGTGTGATCAAAAAATAAGTGATTATTTAAATGTACCAATGATTAGAATGAATAATCGATAATGCAAAATAAGAAGAAAAGGTCCAAAGGGGTAGGGGTAGTGGGAGGGGCAGGGGAAAGGAAAGGAGGGAAAGGAAAAATGATGAGAAATGGAAAAAA
>NW_004624776.1:10168758-10249778 GCF_000247695.1 Heterocephalus glaber
AAAATAAGTGATTATTTAAATTTTTAAAAATGTATTACAATAAAAGACACAGTGCCATTAAGTTCCCTCAAAATATCCCCCCTAGCCTTTGAACACACTTATCCATCACTCTTGCCACTTTCTGAAGCACTTCTGGAAGTCCTCTTGAGTATCTTTTGTTTGTGCTGTCCTGGGTGCCTCCACATTTTGAATCAGTTGAAAGTGTTTACCTTTTATGGTCATTTCAATTTTGAAGAAGAGCCAGAAGTAGCATGGTATCAGATCCAGTGAATAAGGAGAATGAGGACACAGTGTAATGTTTTTCTGTGCCTGCCTCTCTGTTGGATGACATTTGGCAGCATTGTTCACCAGATTTTTGATCATACTTCGTAAACACACTCATGAAAGAGGACCTCCAGATGTGCCTCAGAAAAGTGGCAAGAATGATTCATATGTTCAAAGCTAGGGGGCTGTCTTGAGGATGATTAATGAAAATGTGTCTTTTACTGTAATACATTTAAACATTTACTGTATATTTTGATCACCCTCATACATGACTTTTTACTTCATTTCTAAGCAAGAGTATAAAGCTGGCTTTGGCCATGCTTTCAAAAACTAGTGATAGAATTCAATTAGGATGATTAAGATCTTTGTAGATAATTCTTAAGGCAAAATAATTCAAACTCAAATACTCATTTTAATTCCTCCTGTGGAAGCTAGGCTGGCATGCAACTGCATAGGGTATTACAGAACTGGATGTTAGGCTAGTGAACTTGGAGGTGGGCTCTATAAAAGCCTGGACCTATTTGATTCCATGTTATGTTTATCAGACATGCACAGAATTGTTTTGGAGGGGTTTGGTTTGGTTTTGTTGGAGACAGGGTCTCGCTATGCAGTTCAGGTTGGCCTTGAATTCACTATGTAGCTCAGGCTGGCCTGAAACTCACAGCGATCCTCCTCCTCCACCTCCGGAGTCTGACCTTCCATGTACCACCATGCCCAGCCGGAGAACTGTTTTAAGCAACTGTCCTTCTTAACTTCTGCAACAATCCTACAAGGAATTGCAGCTATATGAGAGTGAGAATCTAGGCACAGAAAGGTTAAACAATTCTAGGATTGCACAACTAGGAAGTCACAGAGCTGAAAACTGGGATCACGTTTAATCAATCTGCTGTACTGCACCTCAACTCTAAAGCAGCAGAACATGTGGTTAAAAGCCCCCCTGCCCCCACCCCGAATCCAGGTGCCTCTGCTCTCATGAGCTGGACAACCTTTGGCAACTTAGCTACCTTCCTTCAGTTTTCTCATGACATAATGGACCTGTTAAAAATAGCTTACTAATCTTTACAGAGCTATTGTAAGAATTAACACAGTTAAAACAGTAAAATGATGTGCCAAATTTTATTTCAACAAAACATTCTGTATTATACTTTTCCTACACTTAACCAGTGAGTCACCCACATGGTGATCCAAACCACTGAATTCCTGTTTGGCTTAAGGATTAACTTGTTGTCATAAAAACACATTACAGAACTAATGTCACAAATAGCAATTTTAAGTATCTTCACCCAACATTATGCTTGAAATGTGTGCTTCAAATTTAATCTGGATACAGTTCTTTCATAAATCATTGTCCTTAAGAGTGGTTCCAAATTGGTATACAGAGATTCATAAAAACCTTCATAAATAGTTAAAAAGGTCTTCAGGCCAATATTAATATTTCAAAAAGCTTTACAGAAAGTACATAATAAGGTTAAACAAATTACTAGCTACTGAGTTTTAGATTGAAGGAGCTGGCACTGGTTGGTTGACTCATGGTGATCAGGATCCCTGAGAGTTAGGTCTGAGTGGAGCTGATTAATTTTCTTTTCATCCATACATAAAACTTTCTGGAGACTTCCTCTGGGTCAGTGGTGGAAATACAAAATGAACAAGAAGTACACCCTTCTCTTGAGGTCCTAATAATTTAGTGGGCCACAGAGCCATCTCATTAATTACTTCAAACTGAAATAACAAATGAACCAGAGAATAAAATTTAAACTACCCTGTGGCACTAGGCAAATTTCTCAGGGAAGGTGGTATTTCAGTTGTCTGTAGAAAATGATGGCTACCTGCGTCAAGTCTGGTTCATTTTAGGTAGAAAAGACAAATTGTGATACATGTAGTATATTTGGCTGAAAACAAAAACTACCCCACACTTGAAGTCCAAAAAGCAATAAAAAATAGAAAGAGGTGACAAGAGTGGGGAGAAGCCTTCAAAATAGTTACTAATGCCAGGTTTACACATTTGACCTGTGAAGTAGGGACTGCTAATAAACCTCCATTTTTTAAGGATGAGGAAACAGGTAGAGTCCTTGGTCTATAGCAGAGCTGCTCATAGGGTTGCAAAATGGCTCCTTGCCTGCTCCTGATGAAATCTATGCTTGGTCCCTAAGTCTAGCCAGGACCTGAGGCCAATGTGCCCTGGTGTTTGATTTCTGGTAATAGTTCGTAAGGCAAGTTGAATGGCTCTGCTGCTGCAATTCCAGCAGTCTGGTGCCACACAGAGCCACATGCTGGGGCTGGTGTGCTGCTACCAGACCATACAGTACAGGCTATGTGCACAAAGAGCCACCTTCATTATGAGGAAGACTCAGGATACTGCCAACTGCACTGACTCTTGACAAGTCACACCGGCCTTCAGAACTCAGCCCACCTGCTATGTCACCTGCCCTTGTTCTCCCAGGAAGGATGGTGTGAAAACAGGGAGGGTAACTGGCAAGGGCTGCTCTGTCCAGCAGGGTCAGCATTCTAATAAAACGCACAATTAGCTAGGTATGGTGGCACATTCCTGTAATCCCTGGTACTTGGGAGGATCACAATTTAGGAGGACACCATCCAAATTTTAAAACAAGCAAACAAACAAACAAACAAACAAAAAAGTCCCACTGGAGATGTAGCTCAGTGGTAGAGTGCATGCCTAACATAGATGACGTCCTCTGTTAAATCCGTAGTACCAAAACATAAAAAATTAAAACACGGTTATCATATGCTTTTCTAATTGGCCTCATTTTGTCAGTATACCAAATGAAAACAAGCTTGTACCATGTCCTGATGCTAGCCTTTCACATACATCATATGGAAGTGATTGTCCCTGACACCCTCTGCTAGCTCTTAATTATTTTAAATTTTCCCTAGCCTCCATGTTCTGCCAAGTGCAGCTGGGCTATTTCATATACTGAGCCCGTCAGCTATCACCTGTGAGTTAAAGTTGGATCTGGTCAGACCAGTGGACATTCAACCATTGAGAAAACACCTAAGAACTTGCTCAAATCAGTCTATCCATCATAAGATTATCCTGACAGTTATTTTTCAAAAACAGACAGAGGTATCAAGTGAGATTGAACATGGATACTGCATCATGCACTGCAAAATTCTAATTTTTTATATTATTGATATTAAATGGGTCTTTCCTGCCTAATAAATGTTCATCCTGGAGATGTTTTTAATGTGTTAAATGTGTGTTCACATACAAACACTGTCCCATTGAAAGGAATTTCGCTTAAGTAAGGACTATGGAATTAAGGCTTGGGGGGTCAGCTTCCTGCCCCGTGGAATGTAGTGAGAAAGTTCCCACAATCAGAGGGGGCCTCTTGCAGCACATTCCGTGCTAGAAGCATCTGCAGAGGTTCTATATAGATAGTGCCATGTCTCAAAATATTATCAGTGTCTCTGACAGCCAAAGGCCACTGTGCCCTGCTTTCAGCAGGCCCACCAAATTCCACAGAACTTTAGCATAAGCAAGGATGTGTGTGTGTGTGTGTGTGTGTGTGTGTGTGCAACAAGGCAGAATTCAACCTCACATTGTAGGAGAAGAAATTCACATTCATATGAACTTGAGCTTACAATATTTCCATTGTAAGGATACACAGTGAGTGAAAAGGTTATCATACTTTGAAACTTCTTTAAGGAAGTTGTTTTCAAGCCCATGAAGTTCAGGGCAATTTAACTGTAAGCTGACAAAGGACACAATGAAGCCAGATTCATTAATTCACTTGATTATCAGGCTGTCTCTTATGTGCCAGGCACTCCTGGATGCTGGGAATGTGGCTGTGCACACGGTACCACAATCCCATATTCTGCTGTTTCACTCAAAATGTTAAACACATTCATCGGTTCAGATCTGGATATCAGGCTTTGAACACCAGCCAGGCCCTACCTCTTACCATTGTATGCTAGCCCCTAGAACATATCTGGGACCTAGGTGGTGGTCCATGTTCACTGAATCAATCCACAGGAAGAGAGATTTGCCCCTGACTTCCTTGAAAGCCTCATGAAACTTTCTGGAGACAGGTAGAGAGGATATATCCATTCATTCACCCAACCTAAGGAGTGGCATGAATAAGATAAGTAAGATGCTGCCTCAGCTGCCAGGAAGCTCACATTCTGGTAGAGAGACAGCAAAAGCCAAACCATGAATGTGCAGAAGGGCTGGTGAATTTAAGAAATAATAAGTATTCTGATGCTGACTGTAGCAAAACTTAAAAGATAGACAAGGTGGACCATAAACAACGTAATGATTTTGTTTTTTACTGTGGTACTAGGGATGGAACTAAGGGCCTCAAGCACGTTAAGCACACACTCTACCACTGAGCTGCACCCCTAGCCTGGAACCTAGATTTTTATCTGATGGTGGTGGAGAGCAAATGCTGAAACTGAGGTGGTAGAACTGAGATAGGCCTGCCGAGGTGGAAGTGACAGGAGGGAGTTGAGGCCCACGTAGGCTACTGCAGCAGTCTTGGTGAGAACTGACGAGGCTTTACTTTAGGCAGTGACCGTGGGTTAGGAGAGGTGACAATTTCATGAGCTGTGGAAGTAGAAAGAACAGGATTCTGTGAAGGACTGGATAGAAAGAAGAGGTCAGTTTCCTCTCCACACAAGACACTTTGTGGCTGGGAATGTGGCCTATGGGAGGTGATGGATAAGCATTTTAAGGGCTGAGAAGGTAAGGAAGAAGGAGTGACATACTCTTGGAAGCCTGGTAGTTAGGCAGGCAGCATCCCCCTCCAACCGCCCCGCCCCCGCCCCGCCCCGCACTTGAAGACTGCATGACTTGGGGCAAGAGGCTTTGTCTCTCTGTGTCTAAGTTTTCCTCATTCATAAAATAGGAATCATCTCGCTCACAGGGTTGTTGTGAGTCCTGGTAAATGAATACATGTGAGTCTTCAGAAGAGTCCACAGAAAAGCAAGCACTCAGTAAATACCACTATCTTGTAATCTGCAGGTTCCCAGCATGTACATTTGCTATGATTCAGGGTGGGGCTCCAACTGCCTGCAACATGTATTTCAAAGCACCAGGCAGTGGCTCCAAATCCTGTGCTCTGTTTCTGTACCCTAGCTAACGTCATACTGCCCTCAGTGCCATTATTTCCCAGTCACGTATTTTCCTCACACTATTCCCGCTATCAGTACTAACCTCACTGCCTTCGTCTGTGCAGATCAAAATCCATTTCAAATGCCACCTCTTCCAAAAAATACTAGACACCTCAACCTCTGAAGTGCTATTTAATTCTAATTGCTTTGTGTTTGCCTGAAGTCTCTTGGTTAGGTATGAATGGACTTCTTGAAAGTAGCAACTCTCCCTTACTCATCTTCCTGCCTCCTCCAGCATCTACCCTTTACTGTAGCAGACTCAACACATCATTGCTGAATGGAAACAGAGCCCAGAAGATGAAGCATTTATGAAACTGAGATATTACCGCCATCCACTTCATAGGGTGGTTGTGAATGGTACATAATAAATATTTCATAAATGGTGTCATCCACATCATCATTTCTAAGACAAAGGTTGGGCCAGGGATTTAGCTCAGTGGTTCCACCGTCTGCCTCGCAAGTGCAAGGTCCTGAGTTCGATCCCTGGTATCAAAAAAAAAAAAAAGAATCTAAGACAAAGGTTCTGTTGTTATTGGCCTACGTTACTATAAACCTGCCTTGTTTTAGTGAAGTTCAAGGACTAAGGGCATGACTGTAGAATTCCTGGGAAATTATACATTGGAATCAATACACAGGGAACCACTGCTCTGGCCCTCTGAGGCGTTCCTTTTCAAATTCCTCTCTGGAGGTACTGCTTGAGAACTCTGGGTCTTTTGGGGGTGGGACTGGGGCTAGAGGGAACCATGCTCAGCTTTTGATCTGTCATCCTGGGAAATGAGGTGAATGGGAGGATCCAGGCCAGCAGTCATGTTTTCTCATCGCAGCCGACACTCTGGCTGCTGTAGAGGTTAGAAACAGAGGCCGTGATGCAGGAACAGGACTGGGCAGTTTGGAGTGGCTATTTCAAAAAGAGCAAGGACTGTGACAGTCCTTGAGTTTTATTTTTATTTTTCAAATCTGCTTTGAAGAATTTTGTGAGTCCCAAAGGAGCTCTTTTATGTCATTTTTTTTCTTTTTCTTTAGAATTTCCTCTAAAACCCATTAGGGAGATTTAACATATTCCAGATTTAGCCCTTTAATGGACTTTTGTTCCTGCCTTCTTTTTTTCTCCAATTTTTAATTCCTCCTCTGATTTTTAATTAGCTATTTCTGGGATTACAAAGTTTGCAAACTCAAAAGCAGAATTTCTGGAAAGCCTTTCATGTGTGAGCTTATGGTAGTACTGTGTGTGCTGTCTGACTCAGAAGGTGAGAGTCGTCTCAGAGGCTCAGTTTGTGCTAGCAGATGGCTCGGGCCTCTGGAAACCAGAAACACCCTGAATTTCAGTGTCTCTTCTAAGCAGCATCTTGGTGATTTTCTCTCTTCAGGAACCTCAGACAAGTCTAATCTGGAGCTGATCACTCTGACCTGCACCTGTGTGGCCGCGACCCTCTTCTGGCTCCTGTTAACTCTCTTTATCCGAAAACTGAAAAGGGTAAGACTTTGTCAGATGAAATTCTCTGCTCCTTTTTACATAATACTCAAAAGCTCCCAATCTGCTGTTTAGAGCAAGCACTAAACAAACAGGAATTTCTGTTTCTTCTCTCTCATCCATATCTCTGACCCAGAGAACACTGAAAACAAGATCATTAAAATGTCTCTAAGTACAATTGAAGTGTTCAAAAGAAAAACTAGAACAATGAACAGATGGCTATTTCTCAGAGGCAGAGAAATGTTGGTTTTGATCTAAAAACTATATAATAGTCTCTTTTTTTGTGGGAGCGATCAAACACAGGCCTTGTGCCTATTGACGAGGTACTCTACCACTGAGCTACACTGCAAGCCTTGTAAGAACCTTTAAATTATTCTGCCACCTGCCTCGAAAGCGAAAGGTCCTGAGTTCGATCCCTGGTACCAAAAAAAAAAAAAAAAGACTCTTTAAATTAAACTTAGCATGAGTTCTGTGAAGTCTTCATTGTCTTAACCTCACTCTCTGCTACGAAATAAAAAACAGCAAAATATAGAGCCACCTACCTCTTCTTGGACTCTTGTAACATTACAGGGACACAAATAAAGACCCTGCTGTTCCACACTATCTGGGTCACGGTGGTCCTAGTGTGTAATAAGCAGTGTGAGGTCCAGGTTGGAACTCAGAACAAGGGTTCTATACCCAGGCTATGATGCAATCTTCGTGAAGAAGCTAACATTCATTCACTCACTCATGCCTCAGAACCTCACTGTGAGCTTTCTCAATGTGGAGTGCACATGCCAAGTGTACAGTCTGGGAGGAGACTGACTTGCATCAACCACAGTCAGATGTCGCACTGCAACTCTGTGTCAGCTGAAAGAGTTCTCTGACCAATAGAAATGGAACAGAGTGATCAGGCAAAGAAAGGGGAAACATGTAGACGGCAGAGGGAGTAGCATATCTGAGGCTGGGGTAGGCGGGGAATACAGTGAGCAGGCGAGACTGACAGAAGCCCAACAGGGCTGCAGTGGGGACAAAAAGGGCAACAGCTAGGAGGTTACACTACTCAGGAAAGGCCAGGACAGGGCTGCAAAGCCTGGCCAGGCAGGGCCTTGTAGGCTACCGGAAGGAGCTGAGTCTGTATTGTAAGAGCCACAGCAACCCTCGGGGATGACAGTGATGTTAAGCAAATGTTGCAGATGGGTGGCAGATCTGTGTCTGGAAAGCTTATTTTGGCTGCTGTGAGAGTGAACCAGGAGGGGCCAAAAGTGAGCAGAGAGCCCCACCCCACCAGGCTGTAATGGTCAGGGCAGGAGTGATGCTAGCGGCACAGCTGGTGACAGCGAAAGCTCGGAAGCAGCCCAAGCGCCCATCAACTGGAGACTGGACAAAGAAGATGCGGGGTTTTTATAAAATGGAGTACTACTCAGCCATAAAGAACGAGAAACTAGAGACAATTGCAGCTAAGTGGATGCACATTGAGGCCATACTCTTAAGTGAAATAAGTAGGACACACGTGTAAATACCGAATAGTTTCTCTGGTGTGAGAAACTAAAAGTGTAAATAAGGATCAAAATGTATAATTGACATCATGAAATAGGAAGAAAAGGTCTAAAGGAGTAGGGAAGTGGGAGGGGCAGGGGAAAGGAAAGAAGGGAAAGGAAAAAATATGAGAAAAGAAAAAAATGGAAACAAAGTCTTTGTAAATAGGGAAGAGTGGAGGGGGTGAAGGGAGGGCAGGGGAAGGGGGAAAAAATAAGAACCAAGATGCATCATGTAAAGGTACAAGATCGCAATGGTGAATGGAACTGTATTACATATCTAAAATGTACCAATAAACTTAATGGAAAAAAAAAAGTGACTCTAGAACTGACTAAATGACTAGAGTTGAGAGATATATAAGGGATATAAGAAACAGCAGGACTTGAGAAGGGTCAGGAAATCTCACAATTTCTAGCAATTAGCCCTTATTAATGTGCCAGATCTTACAGGAAGCCTTTATGGAGCGTGTCAGTTAATCCTTCCCAAAATGCAAAGAGGTAGGTATACCATTCTTTCCATTCTATGCGGAGAGAAACAGAGGCTCAGAGAGCAGACTAACTGGCTCAAGTCATCATAATTGGGGCTCAGTTTTGAACACGGGCTGTTCGATCTCACACACTTGATACTCAAAACCAGTAAATCACACATGACAGCACTGCTGTGAGAGGCAAGGCTAGCAGCTAGCCCTCATGATGTGTATGTGACACCCACCTTGTGCCCATGGAGTGACTGATTTTGAGGCATGACCATTAAGGCCACTGCTGTACAAGGAAACATGGCCCATGATAGTTTTAAAGGAGAAAATATGCTATCTAGAGATATAAATCTAACAAAAGCAGAACTTGCCATATCTATGAGAGAAATAAAGCTATAGAGGTTCCAAGGAGAAGAGGGGAGAAAAGACTCCAGAGAAAGTAATGTTGGAGACAGACTTTGAAGGCTGTAAGAAAAGCAGCAGAAAAAAAGAGTTGGCCCTGCCTCTTCTTACACCTCAGACTAGGGAAACAGTCTAGTTACTCAGCATGTAGGTGCACAGTAGAAATCAGACTGCAAAGGTAAGTTGAGACCAAACTGATAAAAGTCCCTTCTATTTCTAAAACTCTATGAAATGCTGATGATAGGAATAAGATTATTATCTCAAAAACAGAAAGCTTTGCCAGGCATGGTAGTAATGAATGTAACCCCAGCACTTGGGAAGCTGAGGAAGTAGGGTGATAAATTCAAGGCCAGCTCTTTAATAAATGGTCCTGGAAAAACTGGCTTTCCACATGCCAAAGATTAAAACTAGACACATAAATAAATGAATAAAAACAAGCAAAAAAACCCAAAACTAGACACATATCTTTCACCGTGCACCAACCTAAAATCAAAATGGATCAAAGATCTAAATATTAAAACGGAAACCCTAAAGCTACTGGAGAATAGGTAGAACACTTGAGGACATAGGAGCAGGCAAAGACTTCGTGAATGAAACCCAACCACATGGGGAATACTAGAAAGAATCAACAACTGGGATTTCATCTTATTAAGAAGCTTTTGCACAGCAAGGAGATCACCAACAGAGTGAAAAGGCAACCCACAGAATGGGAAAAAAATTTTACCAGCTATTCATCAGATAAAGGTCTACTATCTAGAATACACAAAGAACTCAAAAAAAATCAGGACCCCCCCCCAATTTAAAGATCCAATTAAAAAAATAGGCATCTGACATGCAAAGACATTTCTCAGATGAAGAAGTACAAATGGCAAATAAATATATGAAAAAATGTTCAACATCACTGGTCATTCATGAGATGCAAATTAAAAGAACACTGAGATTCCATCTAACTCCAGTAAGAATGGCTGCTATCAAGGAATCAATCAATAACAAATGCTGGCAGGGATGTGGGAAAAAAAGGAACCCTTCTCCACTGTTGATGAGAGTGTAGACTGATGCAACCACTGTGGAAATCAGTGTGGAGATTCCTTGAAAAACTAAAACTAGAGATTCCATTTGACCCAGGTACTCTATTCCTTTTCTTCATATCTTCCCAAAGGACTGAAAAGCATTCCTCCACAGTGATATATGTGCACCCATGTTTATAGCGGCACAGTTTGTAATTACTAAATTTTAGAAACAGCCCAAATGCCCATCAATTGATGAATGGATAAGGAAGATGTGAGGTTTTTTATACAGTGCAGTACTACTCTGCCATGAAGAAGGATGAGCTTCAGAGATTTATAGCTAAATGGATGGACTCTTAAGTAAACTAAATTGGACACACATGTTTAAATACAGCACTGTTTCTCTGGTGTGAGAAACTGAAAGTGGAAATAAGGACTAAAATCTATAATAGATATAGGGAAAGAGGAAAAAAACTGTTCCAATGGGAAGGGTAGCAAAGGAGGAAGAAGGGAGAAAAGGAAGGGACAAGAAGAAAAGGGGAAAATATAAGGAAAAAATGGAAACAAAGCACTTGTACATAGGGAGGGGAGGGGAGAATGGGATAAAATAAAATTAAAATTTTTTAAAAATTACAAAATAAATGAATTCAAGACCAGCCTGGGCTAGACAGTGAGACCCTGTCTTAAAAATTTTAAAGTAAGTGAAAAAAGAATAAAATTTGATCATGGAATAAGTGTACATTTCAGTTCCCCATGATGAATATAGATAGAGATACAGTATGATATAGCACAAGCATATACTATCAGTTAGTTTTTAATTTGATCATGGGAGGCAAAAAGGAATAAGGCATCAAAGAATATTGCCATGTGAGGGGCTGGGCACGTGGTTCAGTGGGGGAGGCTGCTATTGCCTGTGGTTCAGAGGGCCTTGGCTTCCATCCCTAGTACCAAAATAAATGAAGATACAGACATATATATCTGCATGGTTTCTCTAATCACAATGTAAATTCATTGATAAAGATTCATTTTTATCTTTTTTTATCACTGCCCTGCTTACATCAGTTTCATAATTATAGCTGACATTCATTGACACAACAAAGTCCTGTTTTAATAGGTTTACATGGATTATTTCATTTTCTTTTTGCCACAACCCTGAGATAAGTACAATTATTATCACTATTTTACAGATAAGGGAACTAGACTTAGAGAGATGAAGCAACTTGCCCGAGATTAGGGCTGGTCAGAGGTTAAGCTGTGACTCAGATCTGGGTGTTAGCCTCCATCTCAAGCACAGGGTAGCTGCTCAATACTGATGTCAATTCAAAGACTAAGTATTTGTCAACCAACATTCTACTGTCATGCTCCCCTCACAGTCTGTGCTTACAGTCTGTGTGACATTTCCCCATCTGTCTTATTGAGATTAGACTGTAACATTCCATAGGTGCCACATGGGAAGCCCGTCTCCTACTGCCCATTCCTCTGACCCTATCTGCATTACTGCCAACCTCCCTACACATGCTGCCTAAACCTGAGACATCCCTTGCTAGGTATATTGGTCAGCATTTTCCAGAGAAACAGATATAATACAAGGTATACAAATATATAAGAATTTACAAGACTGGCTTACAATGGCCACCCAGAGTCAAAGGAAGAAGAGTACAGAGGGTCTGTCTGAACACTGCAGAGCTGAAGGATTCAGCTGAAGGTTTGGAGCTCACTCCAGTGTCCTGGTGCAATGGAAGGCTGAAGAGTCTAAGCCGGAAGGCTGAGTGTCTGTGCTGGAAGCTGAAGAATCTGCACGGCAGGCCAGAAGATGACGTCCAAGATGAAGGCAAAGCCTGAAGCTCCTCCCAAGAAACAGAAGCAGGTCTGTCCTTCTCCATTTCCCTTTTATACTATCCAGTGGACAAGCCATCCTAGGGTGGGTCCTCCACACCCTAGGGAGTGGAATTGCTGAGTCAATTTAGCTGTGCTTGTCTTACTCAAGTTGACACGATCAATCAACCATCACACTAGGATTCAGCTATCCTGTGCTCTTTGGTGATTGGAGACTGTTTCTCGTAGCCTTGTCTATACTGGACATTGAAAAGATTAGTCGTCAAACCTACCCCAAGTTTCTTTCATGAACACCCAGCACTTTATATATGAATTAATAGTCTCCTACAAGCATATAGACTGGTGGACCCTTATAGGCTCATACCAATAGCAAGGGCAGTTAGTAACAAACATGCTCAGTATTTTTTATCTCCACCCTTTGTGAAGACTAGACAAACCTTTCTGCCTTGAACTGTTTGTCACACATTTTACTGATAATTTTTGTAGAAGAAGAACAATTTTAAGTGATGGATGAGGTGAGCCATGATAGCTCAGAACAGGGTGAGTAAGGGCAGAAGAATGTGGTGGGTGTGAAATGGTATGTACAGAAAGGCTGTCTTCACTACTTCAGCTCTGATCAAGGTTAGGCAAAATCCCAGGAAGGAGGGCCTCAACTCTCACTGAAATGAAGTTCACATAACTTCGAGGCAAGAGTTAGATGGGAAAGCATGCTTCCTTTCCATCCTATCCAAGAGTTGGCCCACAGAAATGTACTCATCAGCTTTAGAAACCTGCCCATTAATGGGGAATATATGAATTGATGTGGATCTAACATTAAATGTAAATCCAGTTATCTATAACCTGACATGGAGGTAACTTCCTAGGTTTGATTTATATTACCAAGAACACGAGCACTTCAAGGGAGATGTTTGTCTTATTCATTTGACATCCTCCCAATGGCCAAATGAACTCAAGAACGTGGTAGTGTATAAATCTTATATTTACTCCTTGGACTTTAAAATAATTAACTTCTATTTCTTAATGAAGGTAAGCCAGGTAGCATGGTGGCACACACCTATGATTCCAGCACTCTAGGAGGCCAAGGCAGGAGGATCAGCAGTTCAAGTACCCTCTGGGCAACTTAGGAAGACCTTGTCTCAAAAAAGAAAAAGGGCTTGGAATATAGTTCAGTGCAAAAGCCCTGGGTTCAATCTCCAGTACCACAAAACAGCAGCAAAAAATGTGCTTTCATTGCCCCAGGGATCCTGGCTTTGCTTTGCTACTTCTGGCCTTTCTTGAAAATATAGAAAAGCCACTATGTGACCCATTGCCAGCTCATCTGCATATTACTGCTTGTACAGAATGGCTACAGAAAGCTATTTTTAGTCACTATTTGAAATTGTTTTCTAAAAATGCTTTGCAATTTTTAGAAAAAAAATATTACGTAATTGTTTCAGAAAAAGCATAACATATAAAGCCACTGGGGAATCTAAGTGCATTTTATCAAGGTTGAATGGCTGAACTTGTACTGCAGAAATGGCGTGTGGGAAGAGTAAGTCGTCTCAGGGAAACTGCACACCCAAGGGAGGGAGTGTGAGTGTATGGGTGCATTTGTGGATATATATATGTATATACTCTCCTTTCACCTGACCCCACAGTTCCTACCAAATGACCCGAAACAGCAGATGTTGCCAAGCATTGTTTTAAATTGAAAAACTAGGATTTTTAAAGCTATATTCTTATCGGTGACTTTGAAGTCTCTTTCTCAGTCTTCTTCAGAAATAAAGACTGATTACCTATCGATTATAATGGACCCTGATGAAGTTCCCCTTGATGAGCAGTGTGAGAGGCTCCCCTATGATGCCAGCAAATGGGAGTTTGCTCGGGAGAGACTCAAACTGGGTAATGTATCTGTTCAAAAGACTCGTGAACCTGTCTGATACCCACTGCATGCAAAACACTATGCTTTGAAGGATGCAAATGCCAACTGACCTGGGATTCTACCAACAGCTGTCCACAAACTAGCAAGGGAGATAAGGGGGCCACAGAGGTAAAGAATTCTAATGGGATGCTGAAAAAACAGGACAAGGCAACAAGGGAGCACTTGGGTGTTCATTCAACAGTTATTAAGCATAGATCTGAGCGGCATACAGTGGTCTAAGCCCTGGGGATACAAAGGTCTCTTCCCCCAGAGGCTAGTCTGGAGATAGCTAAAAAGATAAGTGAAGAGGAAGGAGGAGAGTAGGCCCCGTAGGAGGCAGGCATTCTTCCATAATGAAACTATTGAGCAGTCAAACTTGTGGCACCCAGAACCTAAATCAGGACGGTGAAGAGCACAGAAATCAAACATTTGCTAACAGAGTTGGTACTCTTCAAGGCTGTGAGCGAAAAACTCCTCTGTACACATCCACAAATCACATCCTCTGAGTTTCCTGGGGTGTTGGGAATGTCCAAACAGAGACGAAAGCCCTAGGAAGATCATTTAAGTTTCACTTTTGAAGAACAGAGAATTGTTTTCCAGGTGGAGCAGACAATATAAACAAGCAGCGAATGTGCTTTCCCTCAGCTTACCCCCAGTTCAGACGTCACAATGCACATTAATCTCCAGCCCATGGTGCTACAAAACAATGGCAACCTCAATTACTCCTATCCAAAATGTTTGGATTGTGGCTTCTGAAAGTTTTCCACTCACTCCCATGTATGCCAGAATCATTAGTGGTTGGAACTAGAAAAACAGATAGAGGGTCCAGTGTTCCTGGAGCTTGTCACTCTCGGTGGAGAACTTGCTGTTCCGGATCCAATGGCTTGACCTCTCTCCCCACATGCAAACTATGCTGCAAGGGGTGGTGTGAGGGGAGAGAAGGAAAAATGGCTTTCCTTGTTTTCCTCTTGGATCTTAAAATGCTTCTGCTTACATTGAGAAAGGACAACACCAGCGGCAGGCTCTGTTTGACTTGAAGAAAAACCTAGGGAGTGACTTTAAAGCTGGAGAGACAGGAGAAAGCCAGCAATGGCTGCTGACAGGGAAGAAGATCAACTAAATTCAGAGAAGTTAAGGGCAGGTGGCATGCTGGATGAGTTCCTTCGGCAAATCGAAATTACAGGGCAGCTAGCTGAGCCCCTCAGTGACCTTGGCAAGGAACACAGAATCATTTTCCAACAATCATGAGCCATTCTCAGGCCATGTTGCTTTCCAGAGTTATTAATCACAATCAAACATGCTTCATCCAGGACAGGACACGTGAGCTTTCCCACCTGTCCCTTCATCCCTCCCTAGTGTTACTGTGATCCACAGCATGTTGAGGGACATTGCCAACCCCTCTACCAGAATTCCCCCGGGGCCCACAATGTTCACACAATCCAATTTCAGGATGTTCTCCCTCCTGAAGATCTTTTTTATGATTCTTTTCTGGAGTTGTCACATGCTCTGATTTGGCTGGTTTCCAGGTGAGTGTCTTTGATGGGTAAGAGAAAGTGAGTCACGTCTGTTAACTTTGTTTTTCAATGCACAGTGTGGCTTCAGGGCCTGGAGGAAGGCTGCTCTGATTAATGTGGGAGCAAAGAGGTCCAAGACGTCTTTGTTTTAGAAGCCTAACAAATGTCAGAAAGTAACCTCAAGTAATGCTGGGCAAATAAAAGTAACTAAGATTCTGTCCAGATGGATGGGGTGAAAAATATGGTTTGATGGGCAGACTTACACTGGGGTTGGAAATGCAGAGGGGTGATTTCTGTATCTACTCCCTTGGTTACTATTATCACCCCCGGGGAAGGAAGTCAGAATTTATAGCGGCTGATAGATGGATACAGTTGAGTCTTGGGGCAGAGGTTATTACTACCACTGAAATTCCTGAAACGCAGAAACAAAAGAACTCCTTCTCTTTTTTTCATGATTCCTCACTAACCCTGGGGGAGAATTCATTCATATAAATTTACCAGAGAAGTTAGGATAATGTTTGACATTGCATCTTTCTGCTGGAGAATCATTTAAAGGTGGAATTACCTAACATGGGAAATCACACAGAGAGTCTCAAATTTGGCAAGTGCATGGTGCTAGGCTGGTGTTGCTTCTAGTGAGAACACCCCCCCCCCCGCCTACATATTAGAGAAGGGCTCAGTCCATGCTGCCCTGCACACTCCCAAGTGGCCAGGGGTCTTGGCTAGTCCAGGACATACTTGGAGGAGATTCCGGTATCCTGGCAGACTATGACAATGACCTAACCCATTTCTGGGCTACTTAGCAGCATTCCAGGCAACACAAAGGAGAGTTTCAAAGGGAAAGAACAAGATGAGGTGAAGTCCAGTGCAACTGGGCTCTCTGAAACTGGAAGCATGGGTCTGCAGAAGGATTAAAGAGCCCATAATAGCTTCATGCTGTTTCATGTAGTCAGCTTCCAAGGGTATAAATGAAAAGAAAGAGAGAAGCCAAGTGTGAATCAGTGTATTCTCACTGATAGAAGCAGAGCCCCGAACACTTGTGAAAACAAAGTGTGTGGGGACGGCTGGGAAGGGAATGTGTGAGGGCAGAAGTGGTGGAAAGGGAAAGGATTTCATGTTCCCTGAACAAGTAAGAGTCTTAGGACTGTGTGGAAAGATGATCCTGCTGGTTCTCAGGCTCAGCACAATTTTCATATTGATGGGGGAATGCAGTACAGAAGGAAAACATCGCTGTTACCCTAAATAAAGCAGGGACTAAATAACCAACCAAAATGCACCACTTTTTACCAATCTAGATAAGCTATCCACCAGCCAGAGCCCTTCACCCATGTGATTTCCATGTGCACTTCGGGGACCACTGGATGCTTTCTAACTTATGAGCTCCCATTCTAGTCTCTTTCTTGGACCATTTTGCCGGAAGAAGGAATCAGATTGTGTGCCCGTGTTCCATGCTCTGGGAGGAATGGTGTTTAGTAGTCCCCACAGGCGCACATTTTATCAGAGGTAAAGCATGTCATGTCACCACTGCCCCCTCCTAAAGCAGAATAATGTCCCTATGCGGCAGATGAAGAAACAGCCCCACAGAATCTCTCAGATTATGCTGGTACCTGAAATGTTCCCATATCCTAACAGGCGCCTGGAGTAATGGGCAAGGAAAGATACTAAGCAGAGGCAAAGTGAAAACATTTTTGTTACTGAGTAGTTGTACATAAAAAGATAAAGGTTCTAAGATGAGAAGAAAGCAGGAAAGATTTATTACAAACTGAAGAAGAAACTTTAAAATAACATATATATATTCCTCCTTTGGGAGAAAGGACTGGAGTATGAGGGAGAAAGGGAGGAAGAAAAGGTTCATTAAACGAAGGCGCCTTATCAAAGCAGTCTAACAACGAGAACCTGATTGGAAAAGAAGGTCTTGTGTCAAATTAACATTCCAACTATCAAGATTTACTTTTCATCAGTGTTTTGTTGTTTACATTTTTCCCCCAGAAGTGCCAAAAAATAGTGATTTCTTTGGCTCACTCTTCTTTCAGCACATGATTGCTGGAGATGGATTGTTTCTCCTAGTTCTATTCAGCTCTCAGTTTCCTGATGGTGCAAGACAGAGTCCCCTATATGAACCGGGGTGAGGTATTTCAGGGGGTGCCCTTCCCAAAGGACGTGATTCCCCTGTCCCCATTCCACACACTCCCAGGCCCCTCTAGTTACCTATGACTGTATGAGAGTTTCTCTGGGATCCGGTAAATCCCCAAATGCTGCTCTCTATTCTGTACTAACTATACAGAGGCCTTCTCTATATCAAGCACTGTGAAAGGTCTGAGAAAGATTCTAAGAGTACCTTTACCCCTCTGAGTCAACTTGGCTCATCCTAGGTGGGGGAGACAGAAACATACTAACAGCCATTATATTATAACATATGAGTACAGTGAGAGAAATATTGCTTTGTTATTGCATTTGGCAGCCACCTCTCTAGGGTTGAAACAAATTACTGCCAGTGGTTGATGGGCTCATGAACTGAACCATGAGGATCATTACTGATCATATAATCATAGAATACCTGCCAGAGAATATTCTGCCTGGCAAGGAAGTCTGAAAAATGGCTTAGCGTTTCTTAAGTTACAAAACATTATAACCCAGTATAGTAACCACCATTCTTGATTTCCCTCTTTTTGCTGAAGACAGAATAGAAGAAATAACCTTAAGTGACAAGGAAAGGATTTAGGTCAAACAGAGAGGTCTACGTGGAGATGTTATTGAACGATGGAGAGACCACTCAGGCTCCCCTCTGGGACAACACCATACAAAGGAAAATACCTTCTAGGGACCTACTGAAGGGTGTGGGGGGCCTCAGAAATGGAGGAAAGAGAGGAAGAGACCCCAGAAAAGTATCCCTTATTATGCCTCCTTTGGGGCCAGTTAATCAGAGATCACATTCAAAGCCACATGCCTAACACAACACATAGGAAAAGGCATTTCCTTCCTGAAAAAAGACTTAAACTCACCCCGTGGGCTTGACAAACAAATCAATATCTTCTTTTCATTTCAGGCAAATCACTGGGAAGAGGGGCTTTTGGAAAAGTGGTTCAAGCATCCGCATTTGGCATTAAGAAGTCACCCACTTGCCGGACTGTGGCTGTGAAAATGCTGAAAGGTCTGTATGCCAGTTTGGCTTTCAGCTGACCTGTCCCCTTCATGCAGTCCCTCATTGTTGGTGCAAGTCAAATACAGCCTAGGAATAAGCACGAGTTGTTTCTGTTCTGGCCACGTCACTGCTCTTCACTGCTGCAACTCCCACTGCTCCAGAACTTTTAGATAGAGCCTACACTAGCTCAGAGCGACCTTGTTAATGGAACACAGCTCAGAACTTTTCGTGGAAAAATCATCTCTGTCACCATTTGGTCTCTCTCTCCGCACATCTCAGATGAGACTACCAGGGACTTGTACCCACTGTAACATACGTTCAGAATGCTGGCTTGATCCCTGTAACAGTGTAATGGAAACAGAGCTGCACATCACAAACCAACAGGTCTAGCTTGAGCTTGCCCAAACCATAAAAACAGAACTTACTTGGTCAGAAATTTAAACTGTTTCATGCTGACAAGCCCTAACCATAATATATTTCCTTTTTAGAAATTAAAAATTGAATTGTATCTTTCTAGTATTAAAAGATACAGCTCTTGAGCTGGGGATTTAGCTCAGTGGTTCCGCTGCCTGCTGCGCAAGCGCAAGGACCTGAGTTCAATCCCCGGTACCAAAAAAAAAAAAAAAGATCCAGCTCTAAAACACTGGAAGGGAGAGCCAAATCACACTCTGATTTATGACTACCACCCTAAGACACATTGAAAAGGAAATTCAGTGAAAAGCATATAAACGGAACATCTCATAATATTTAAAGTGTAGAAATATAACTTTCATGGTAGCACAGGCCTATAATCTCATTACTTTGGGAGGTTTAGTCAGGAAAATCACAAGTTTAAGCCCAGCCTAGGCAACTTAGTGACTTAGAGACTCTGTCTCAAAGTTTTAAAAAGAGGGGTTGGGCCTGGAAAGGCCCTGGGTTTAATCCCTGGTACCATAAAAAATAGTAAGTGTAGAAATACTTTATTTCCTCATTTGTGATGGAGTTTTGTTACCTCAGTTTGCTTTAAAATTCCCAAACCAGAAAGAAACAAGACTTTTAAAAGAACAGTTTGTAGCTTTCCAAAGTCCCTAGAATATTGTCAGGGGATTTTGAGGCCAAGGAATCAGATATCAGGAGAGAGACGGTGTGTGAGGACACTTCTAAGGCCTTTCTCTCTCCCACCACTCAGGACTGCACTCCACCTCAGAAGGCTGCCCTCATCAGGGGGGCTGAACAACAGTACCGAGACTAAGACAGGACAGTAGGATGACTATAGTTTATAATAGTGTTTCATGTATTTTACAAAAAACAAAAAAAGAGGAGTTTGAAGGTTCCCAAACACAAAGAAATGTTGAAGGAGATGGAAATGCTAAGTACCCTGATTGGATCATTATGCATTGTATACCATGTGTTAAATCATCACATTGTACCCAAAAATGTGTACCATTATTATGTGCCAAAACAAAAATACTTGACCAAGAACCTGACAGCGCTACTCTAAACCAGCCTGGGAGGTTGTGGAGCCCCAGTTAGGACTTTTGTTGGGAGTGGATGTGCAGATGATGGCAGACATTTTCTTCAGAAGAGGGGCATCCCAGCACAATCCTCCAGCCCCAGGTCCTAAAGAGAAGTGGTATCGACACATCTTTTATTTGAGAAAGAACCAGACCAGACACTCTATTAGGACGGACCACACAAAATGGCTCCTTTTAAACATTTTTCTCAGTAGCCTTGTGAAGTAGATATTATCCCTGGATGAGGCCTAGAGAGATTCAGCTGCCTGTGAAGCTGCACAGCTGCTCAGTGCACAAATAGCAAAGGTCTGTGTCTGAATCTTCCAGCTTGGAGCGAACTGTTCTTTCCCTCACCCCACAGTGGCACAAAAGGGGGGCTGCAGAGACCACATCCCCTTGAATTGGTCATTGGTCCCCACTCCTGAAAATGATCCTAGCCTGCTTCATGGAAACAATTCAGTATCCTTCCCAGACTAAGCTGAAATGGAATCTGGAAATCTGCTTTATCAGCTGGCCCGAATTCCCTGCTTACTACCACACTTTATGTCTAGGAAGCCAGGCTGATGCCCATACTATTCTGTGTACCATGTATTACACCTGTGGCCCTGCCTAGAAAGGAAGTGATGAGAGCAACAGCACCTGGCTTTTTCTGCATTAAAGGGGCATAAATGCTCAGAGGGACTGAGGTGTTTGAAGCGAACAAAGATCTTTTTGAAAGGATCAGAGACTCTTCTATAGAATATGGAAATCATGTGGAAATCATGTGTGTAATATCTTTATAAGTACATTTTTAAACCCTCAGCATTGATTGAAAAAGATTGCCAAATCACTCACTCTTATAAAATTCCTTAAGAAATCACTGTTGTTCATCATTCTTGCTTAAATTGATTGGCCATTTGTTTTAGGGAGAAACAGAAAAGGCAGAATGTCAAACAAAAGCCATAGTCAAAAGCTCTTTCAAAGTGCCTCTGAGAAAAACCTTAACGTTTTTAGACCTTACAGCCATGTCTGAAACGAGAAGTGTAACCATGTTGTTTATTTATCCAAAAATATCTGTTGAGCATCTACTGTTAGCCAACTCCTTCCCTACTGGGAGGCTTCTGAAGTTTATCTGGTTATTATTAAAAAATGATTTGTGCCTATGAAATGCCAGATTGATATCTACACAATTAAATGCACACACACTCAACCCACTCCCAGGACCCGATCCTATAGAAATACCTGCATATGTGGACCAAGATGACACATGGGCTCTTTACTATAGCATTATTTGTCACAGCAAAAAACTGTATATAGTCTACATATCAGGAACACCATTAAAAAGTTAAAAGTAATAGAAACAATTTGATTTATTAAAAAGCGGGAAAAGATAAATTTTAAAAATACATACAAATGATTTGATTCACGTAAACCCTCAAAATATGACATTTTTGGGTATTTACAAAGGCATAAAAAGGGTCTGAGCCCCAAACTATTAACAGGGGTCACTTTTAGGACTCCTAAGGTAAGTGGGATGGAATGATTTAATACTTTTTACTGAGATCCTTTCACTCCAAAAGATTTTTGTTTTGTTTGTGGTTTAGTGCTGGGCATAGAACCCAGGACCTTGTGTATACTAAAAACACATTTTATCAGCAAGCTATCCCTTGCCCTCTACATAACTTTTTATTTCAACTCATATCATTAGACTACTTTACAGCAACATTACTTGACTTTTATATTTCTAAAAAGATGTAATTTTTAAAAAATTTCTTAGAAATGAACCAATGAAAACAAACAGGACAAATTCAAGTTAGGCTTTAGACTTTGTTAATTCTTGGACTGATGTTGCATATCTGTGAATGAAGTTGAAGTCAGGTGGCTCCGTAACCCAAGATTACCCTGTGAACACCAGGAATGAAAGGGTAAAGGGAGAAAACAACATATTGCAAAGATGTTTACAGAAGCAGCCATCCTGCGCTTGCAGGTTCCTTGTACTCCTTCTCTGACTCCCTAACCAGGGAGAAAGAAAGAGGGGAAGTGTGGGTTCGTGCCCTGCGTGGAGGGTTCTTGCTGCACCTGTTTCTGCTGGAAGGGAAGCCCTTTAGGAGGCACAGTCGCTAGGTACCCAGCCCTGAGTCAACGCATTGCTAAACAAAACAAGGTTCAACAAGAGGAAATGTTCAGTGACTAACACCGTTACCACACTGGGCCTCACTGTAATCAAAAGGATGTTGGCTCAGGAGGGTAGGAGTAGTGAAAACAGTCTGGAGACTTGGCCTTTTCTGTAGAATATTGGGAAGGGAATGAAACAATCACTGGAGCATTGACAAACAAGGAGGGCAGAAATGCTGCCTCTGGTGGAAGGAGCCCATTGTCCTGTCACCCTGACTCTTCCTTGCTTCTCACACAGAGGGAGCTACAGCCAGTGAGTACAAAGCTCTGATGACTGAGCTCAAGATCTTGACCCACATTGGACACCATCTGAATGTGGTTAATCTGCTGGGAGCCTGCACCAAGCAAGGAGGTAAAGGAGAAGTGGGGGCTGATCCATCTCCCGTGCACGTGCTGGGAGAAGAGCTCTCTGATATCCGGCTCTATCTCCACTCCTGCTCTTCCTCACCTCTACGTAAAACAGTATCTCAATAGCTACAGAAACATTTATGGAAGGGTGCAAACATCTTGGAAATGCCTTCCTAGTAAGGTTCAAGATTCAGAAGAGACTGGCTCCCTTCTAGATCTCTCCAGAGGCTCTAGGTCAACTGGAGGGCATTTTTCTCTCATGATGACTTTAAGAGAGTCTGACTAAAAGTGCAAAAGGTTGCACCTTCCTTGAACTTTCACATATGAATCTCTGCTAGGACCCTACTGATAAGGTCCTAGGAGGAGGTAATGTTCGTGACAAAGGGCTCATCCCTTCTCATCCACTATGCAGACGGGTCTTACTCCTTGGGACAAGGGACAGGAATAGGGCTGTGCCTTATTACTGAGGCTCCAGCTTGTTCTTGCAAAACATTCTTTCCTCCTCTATGGCAAGGTTAGTGCTTAACTGTTGATGTGTACTTGTTGCATGAACCAGAAAGAAAGGTGCAAAGGAATTGTGCATACAAACATCTCCAAGTCTCCAACAAAGGAAGTAGGGGTGAAGGAGCATTAAGGAAGACCTGCCTGCTAGGAATGGTAGGTTAAAGAGGAGTTAACGGTTAGGGAGGCCAGAAATACATTTGTAGTAACTTAGACAGAGTCCCGTTGCTCCTCCATTATCCTTTGATAATCTTTTCTAAAGTTCCTGCTGTAGCAGCCTCATTCTGTTTGCCGCAGTGCAGCACCTGTAAAACCAAATAAGGCTAATGAGATCACCCACCTCTAGCTGGCTGGGGAAGAGGGCTGCTGGACTCTGGCCAGACAAGGAGATTGAACTTCCTCATTAGGGAGGTTCGAAAACTCTGAAGCAGCTTCCATTCTGGAACACTGAGAGAACAGAAGATGCCCAACAAACATTTAAAACTCAGCAAAGTCCTGGCGGTAATAGAAATCCACTCAACAGGGACAGAGACCCCACCTCAGTGAGCCTCCAAGAAGTAGCAGAGATCCACAGTCTTTTTCACAGAGGCAGGGTGTGGGATCCCAGCAAGCCGCCTGCTGGAACAGCCCCAGGGCATTCCGCTTTGAGCTGGAAGTGGTCCTTTTGATCACAGGGGAGCGGGAGCACCGGGAGGTCTTCAGGATACCACCTGGGCCCACAATGCAGGTGGACTTGCTTCCAACAGCTGGCTTCCATTAGAACAGAGGTGGGCAAATGACTACTAGCCTGTTGGCTTAGAATACTTTGAACTGTTTCTTGTCCCAACTATTTAAAATATTTAAAATAGTTGGGACAAGAAATAAAAATATTTTGTGGCATGAAATTCAAATGTCTGTCTTCATAAAATTTTGTTGGAGCACAGTCATATTCTTTGGTTGGATTAACAAGGGCCATTTCAAGACTACAAGGACAAAATTGAATAGTTGGCTGGCCTGCAGACCCTAAAAAATTTACTACCTTGTTCTTTACAAAAAGTTTGCTGTAAAGCAAAACTTAACTGCCTCTCACAAGCCCCAAGGCAAACTGTGTGGACACTCCTTGGCAGCCATGCCTCTGGGGAGACTGGCTAGGTAACCTGTTTTCCACCTGAGAAAAAGAAGCTGCTTAAGTAGTTCAGAGGTCCCTCTCACCAGGACCTGCCTAAAGGGGCAGAGGATGGCGGGCTTTTGCTCGTCTCCTCCTGCAAGTTATTTCTTTGCTTCTTCTTTCTTTTGCTCCTGCGCCGCCCCTCCCCCCCACCTACTTTCATTTTCTATTTCTATTGTATTTTTCAAACTCCCTTCTCATGCTAAACTGAAAAAAAATCACCATATTTACAGTCTCTCATCCCTGCTTTGCACTCCTAGGCTCTTTTAGCATAAAAACAACTTTATATTAGGCCAACCGAAGGCTGGCAAATGGCTAGCTGACTTGGCATGGCTGAGTATGTGCTGGTTTTTGGCTGCAGGGCCTCTGATGGTGATTGTTGAATACTGCAAATATGGGAATCTCTCCAACTACCTCAAGAGCAAGCGTGACTTATTCTTTCTCAATAAGGTAAGGATTTGAAAAGTGGACTCGTTTTATGTTTTGTTTGTTTGTTTTGCCAGCAATGGGTTGCCATTTAGGCTATAGCAGTATAAAACAGGAGAAAACTATCTCAACCATTCTGTTAATGGTTAGACTGAAAACTGAATTTCTGTTCTTTCTTCTTGGTGTTTTTCTTCCATGGTAATCTGTCATACCTTTTTGTGGATAGCACAAGGACTTACTTAATCCCTGTGTAGGCACTGATAATTGAGGGTTAAATGTATTAGCCACCTACCTAAATATCAAATCATCTTGGTAGTTTTCTCTCTCTCTCTCTCTCTCTCTCTCTCTCCATCTCTCATAAGTCACTTGTTTCAAGAAAGAAGATGTTGGGCCGGCGATTTAGCTCAGTGGTTCCGGCGCCTGCCTCACAAGTGGAAGGTCCTGAGTTCGATCTCAGGTACCAAAAAAAAAAAGATGTTACCAGATATAGCTGTCTTCATTTATTAGGGAAATTAAGGACATAAACTGACTGATTTGTACAGTCACTGGTGATAGGACTAGAGCTGGAAATCATTTTGTCCACTTCCTATGGCCCTTTCTCCCACTCTGCACCCTCATCACCTGTGTCGTTCTTAGCTGACTGAATCAGCCTTATCCACTAAATAAAAGCTATGTAATAAAAGGAACACCTAGGGGGTTGGGGATGCAGCTTATTGGTAGAGCATTTGCCTAGCACTTGCCTTGTGAATGCCCTAAATTCTATTTCTAGCACCAGCAAAAACAAAACAAAAACACTTGTGTCCAAGACCTGAGGGCAAACAATTAATATTTTGCAATGTGACATGGCACCAATGGTGTGTTTTTCTCTGAGCAGAAATTTAACATTATTAGCAAGTAATCATCAATAATAGTGATGAAAATGTGTTACATAGAGGTTAAACATTCAAACTTCAGAATCAGACTTTCAAGTATTAAACAGAACTAGCCAATGAAACTTTCATCTAACTGCAGACACAGGTATCTTGGTTAAACAGACTGGCAATGTGAATTCAAGAACATATTTTCCCCAGTTTCAAGCCAGGCCCTCTAATCTTTGGAATCTTGATGCTGAAAGCTATTTTTGTAATCAGCTAATAATCAGTGGTGGCAGACCTATGCCACATATGCTGAAGTTAGCTGTTTGTTATTATTGAAAACTCTAAAAGGTTTCCCATCACTGATTCATATTTACACTACATTGACAGATTGTAGAGGTGTTCAGAGAAGCCAAGTGACTTGTTTAAAAATGCAATTGCCATAAGGTGAAGCCAGGGAAAAAGACCTAGGTGTCTTGTTTCATTTCATTTTTGTGGTGCTAGGGCTGGAACCCAGGGTCTGGCACATGCTAGGCACGCACTCTGCCATTGAACTACCTCCCCAGGCCAGACCCAGGTCTCTTGACTTGCTTTTCAGTGTTTTCTTGGACACCACACTGGATAAGGTGGAAACAAACAAACAAACAAACAAAAAACACAGAAAAAGAGGACAGTGGTACCTGGGCTAAAGCAGTATAAATTCCTTTAGGTCCTGGAGTCCTGGACTGGGTTCAGGAAGAGCCAAGCCAATAGAACACCACAAGGGGCCTGAGCAGGATGGAGCATTTGGGTTCATGCATTCTTTGTCTTGAAGAGTGTGCTTCCTTCTCTGGCTATATTTGATGACTCTCCTCCCTGTACAAGATGATGGAACTGTGTTTTCATGGAAAACCCAGGACTATCTTTCACATTTAGATCCTAAAGAAATATAGAGGAGGTGAAAGAAATATAAAACCAAAAGGCTAAATTGAAAATAGAATACATTCTTTTCCAAATAAATTTGCCAGGATCCTTAAAAATTATTTGTAATAAATTTACTATTCTGCCAGTGTTCCTGAAACCTTTATTTAATAGAGGCGGTTACTGATAATCAAAGCTGAATATACCATTGATTAGAGGTTAGCAAGGGAAGGAGGGAGCTTGGCAACATGTTCCAGGGTACAGCTTCTGGAAGGTGTGTTGAAGAACGATGCCCAGAGAGTTCTGTGGGTGCTGCGTCCTTAGTGAGTGTGTGTGTGGGTGGGGGAGGGACCTTTCCTCCCCACACGGTGGCCAGCAAGTTTCCTGCAGCCTTCTGCTGCGGGAAGGGGCTTGTGGAAAATAACATTCCAGTCTCCAGCTGAGCAGAACCAAGTCTACGGCCTCATGGAGACACAATAACAATTATGTTCTTTACCTGCTTGCAGGAAAGGGTAGTGGCCTTAGCTGAGAGTAGTGCATAGCTCCTTCAGGGCTGAAATCTTGGACTGGATTTAGGAAGCACTAAGCCACCAGAACACCCCCGGGACTTGGCAGGATGGAGTGCTCAGGCGGTGGCTGTTGTTAGCTCTGGGTCGGCCTCCCTCCAGCCACACTGGAAGGTCTCCTTTTAGGAGCAGGAACATTGCTCCCCTCTATACCCCCTGGGTTTGGTAGGGTTGTCTCTCTTGAGGCTTCCACTCTGCCCTCTGCTTGCTCCTACTTGCCCTCTGGTGGAGGGATCGCTTCTGCTTTGTGACATTTCTAGAAAAGCCAAGGGATGATGTGGAGGCTGATTAATGCTAGCGCTGCTATTGTGCAGGTGGACAAGGGGCTCCACTGTACACCAGGCCCTGTCAGCCTCTGTGTCAGAATTACCATCTAGCAGAATCAAAGCTAGGTATGTGGTCCAGTCCTAAAGCTACTGAATGTGCTAAGTTTCTACGATGACATTTACCTGATGAATAACTAAAGGCAATAATATTTTTTCTCATTCCACATGAACGCCCAGAACCTATATCTTTTGCTGTGCGTTGTAAAATAGGATAGAGCTTTTCATGTGAGGAAATGAAACCCAGAAAAGTAAGGTGATTTGCTTAAGATCGTATAATTAGTGGAAGAGCCAAGGCACATACCAGAACGTGGCTCCCCAATCCAGGGTGGAAGGCTTTGTCTACTCTTGTTAGGATCAACCTGTATCAATTTTTAGTGGAAGAGAAAAAAAATTTCTAGTTCCTTCCTTTTCCAAAGAAACCAGAGGGGCTGGGGATTTAGCTCAGTGGTTTCGCTGCCTGCTGCGCAAGCACAAGGACCCAAGTTCAATCCCCGGTACCAAAAAAAAGAGAGATCAGTAACTGTAGCCTTCTTTTGTAACCTCCCACAGGGACCCCAAAGTGAAGCCCCAACTGCACCGGGGATCTCTTAGGTGTCATCTGAATAGGACATGAAGATTAAAGATTCATGTCATCTTTCATGAGGTGGCCTATGTGGTAGAGAAGTAGTTAAGAACACTGACTTAGGAGTTGGCCAAACCTGGGTCCAAGCTTTGCCATTTACTCTCTGCATCTGACTTTGATTACTTCAATTCTCTGAACCCTTTTCTCCACGTTTAAGAACCAGTTCGTAGAATTGTTGGGAAGATGCTAGAGTAAGCATTTGGTGCCTACCACTACTGTTAATCTTCTTTCTGACCTAAGTGATTCTAGAAGCCCAGACAAGAGCAGTGTAGTCTCCACATCCCCAGAAGTATCCAGGTGCCATGCTGCCATTGGTACCTTGCTGCTAATTCAGTACCTGTTCTGCATAATGACATTCTCCAAGTCAGACGCCCGCCCGCCCAAGGGACCACGTCTCCATTCCCGTGCCAGGCTCCCTTACACCTATGTCCTTCTTGGTCTGTTCTAAGGATGCAGCATTACACACGGAGCCTAAGAAAGAAACACCCGAGCCAGGCCTGGAACAGGACGAAAAACCCAGGCTAGACAGTGTCACCAGCAGTGAGAGCTTCGCAAGCTCCGGGTTCCAGGAAGATAAAAGTCTGAGTGATGCGGAGGAAGAGGAGGGTAGGTATTAATTCCTTCCTGTCCTACAGTCTGGGATATTTTTACAACACACTGTGCATCTCAGACATTTTTTTCTTATTTATCACCCTAATAAACATCCGTGAGAGACTTGAAGAGTAATGTCCTCAGGAGATAAGATTTGAAGTAAGATTATTTACAGAGTTACTAATTTTGACAGGGAACTGTGTGTTGTCGCCCCTTGGGCCTTTTTGTCTTAAGAGGTCATCCCTCTCCCCTATGCTTGGATCCAATGGGCTAGCAGCCTGGAAAAACCTCTGCTATTCCTTTTGAAACGCCAATGCTCTTGCGGATGAATTCTGATCCATTTGTTGGTTTGTTTTATGTTTTCCTAACATTGTTACAATAAACTGGGATTTGGTGGAATAATAAGAGCCATTACAAACAGTTATGATTCCAATGCTTTGCAGATTCTGATGATTTCTACAAGCAGCCCATCACCATGGAAGATCTAATTTCTTACAGTTTTCAAGTGGCCAGAGGCATGGAGTTTTTGTCTTCCAGGAAGGTCAGCTTATCTCTTTACTATTTTTCTTCTTTTTTAAAAAAAAAATCAGGGATAAGGAATGGTTTTTAAAAATATTTTTGTTTTATATTTTTTAACATTAATTTTTAACTGGTACATTAAAATAAAATTCATACATGTTAATGGAATACCATGTGATGTTCCCATACATGTATACATTGCATAATGTTTAAATGAGGTTATATATATTCATTTTCTCAAATATTTATCATTTCTTCATGGTAAAAAATTTCAAAATTCTTTCCTCTACTGTTTTTCTTCTTTGTCATACCTGGACCCACACTTCTATAAATCCACTTTTTCTAGTAATTGGATATACCCACATCTTTAAATGAAGAATAAACATCACCACAAATGCCTTAACTTGCCCAAGTATGAAGAGCTTTGAGAATGATGAGCCCTGGGTACTAGTGAGTAGGACTTAATTTTAGGTGAGAAGCTCACCAGGTTTGGACTAGACAGATCTGGCAACAGTTTTCCACAGTGCCCTCTGGCATGTTTTAAAACTGTCCAGAATCTCAGAGTACCATGACTTCACAGGAGAGCTGTAAATACATCCCCGTGGGACCCTTCCACAAAACCCCTGCTGACTGGAGATCTGATATCTGCCCCTTAAGAGGCTGTGGGGAAGTTTTGCTAACTCAGACTTGCCAACTTGGTTGACCAGGATGCCATTTGTAGAACAGTAGCCAGCGGATTCAGAGGATTTCTTAACTTGGGGTCTCAAGGGACCTATATTTGTAAAGAAGAACTTTGTGTTTATGGTAACTCTATGCACGATGGAAGTCACTGCCTTTGCTGCATGTGAAATAGATCCTCAAATTAAGAATAATGACACCAAGGGCCGGGGATTTAGCTCGGTGGTTTCGCTGCCTGCTGCGCAAGTGCAAGGACCTGAGTTCGATCCCCAGTACCAAAAAAAAAAAAAAAAAAAAAAAAAACCAAAAGAATAATGACACCAAGGAGGCTCAGGAAATTAGTTGGTTGGGTTAAGGAAGTGCATTGATTATGTAACTGTTTTATTATAGTGCATTCACCGAGACCTGGCAGCGCGAAACATCCTTTTATCTGAGAACAATGTGGTGAAGATTTGTGATTTTGGCCTGGCCCGGGATATTTATAAGAACCCTGATTATGTGAGAAAAGGAGATGTAAGTCAGCTTGATATTTGTTTGATTCATTTATAACTTATCATTTTAAGCCACAGCCCAAAACCTTGGTAAATATTTACACTTCATCGGCAGTAGTCCCCAAAAGCTATGACATGAAGACAAGCAATCTGGATGAGTGTCTAGCAGAAAGCCCTCACACGGGGATCGGAACGGCCATTACCTTCTGGTTCTGCTTTTCTCTAAGTCCCTGGCCTTCAGGCACAGCTGCCTGTGTCTTGCTAGCCTGAGACTCTTTGGTAGGGCATGGTGAGACCATATCATCCCCCGAGTTGGACTCCTGTGGGGGTACTTGTGCCACTGAAGAGAGCAGCCTGGACTCTGTCCCTCACGTAAACCCGGATGATTGATTGAGCAGGTGCATGTACCTCCGGAAAGGGTGGGGAGGGAAGGAGATTATCTTGCTGGGGAGGAAATTGTTTACTTCTGTGTGGGCCTTCCTTGTCTAGCATCTCCCGGCTGGCTCAGGCTGGCCTCTCTTCCGCATTTGTTTTTGAACACAGTGTTATTTGTCACTTAGTGGGTGACCTCCTGTGTCCTCTCTTCTTTGGCCTCTACCCTGAGGCATCAATTTGTGTCTGAGGTCTGAGGATTGTTCCACAGCACTGGCTCTCAAACTTTACTGAGCATGCTCATCACCTAGATGTCTTGCTGAATTGCAGTTTGCTGGCCCCACCCTCACCCTCCCTGATTCAGTAAGTCTTGGCTGAGACCTGAGAATCTGCACTTGGAACAAGCTCCTAGGCAATGCTGACACAGCTGCCCGGGACTGCACTTTGAGAACCACTGTTCCACAGATTAAAGGGGAAAAAAGCCCACAAAACTTTCCTTTGAGCCCTGGTTTACACAGATGACATCTACCTCTTTCAGTCTGTCCCTCTTTTCTGTCCATTTGTGTCTCTTTCAACCACAGCCCACCTCTTTCCCTTCTTTTTTCTCCTATGTCTCTCCGTTATCCCATACTTCCTGCCAGTCCCTAGCCCAACCCTCAGGTGACTCCCTAAGATTCCTGCTATGTGGAAGAGAAGCAAAATTTGTCCATATGCTTGAAAACCAACCCTACATTCTCCTAAGTACTAAATTCTTAAACATGCTTAAATACTAAATCACTTTCTCCTTTCCAATGGCTTTGCCTGCCCTACTCGATGAATGGGGTGGGGGTGGGGGTTGCTGGGGAAGGAACTCAGGGCCTTCTATGCTAAGCATGTGTTCTCCCATGAAGTTACACCCTCTTCTCCCCATCAGTGATTTAAAGTCCTGTCTTCTTTACCTAGAAATATCTTTCAAAATTCTCCTTGGAAAAATCCTGTGAAGTTACCACCAATTTTCAGATGTCTACTAACTCAGATCACTCCCAGACCCTAAGTGTTCCTGCAGAGTTCAGGCTTTTTTGAGGGGAAGGTTTCTTTCTGAGCCATCAGTTAGGATGTCCTGGGTACTCTGGAGGGGCATACTAACCATGCATTGGCACCAGAAGGTCAGTGTGGCATACGGTACCTTCCTTTCACATAATGCTGCCTGCCTTAGGAGGTGCCTGGTATTAGGAAACTGCAGCTGCTCTGGGAAATCACTCTGGGCCACATGTCGCGTGGGTGGGGGCAGGGGCAGGGGGTTGACCCATGGGCACTGGGGTTGCATATACTTTGTTTTCATGCCTTTTGCTCAAGTCCCCTTTGCCCTCTTCTAGACTCGACTTCCTCTGAAATGGATGGCTCCTGAATCCATCTTTGACAAAATGTACAGCACGAAGAGTGATGTGTGGTCCTTTGGAGTGTTGCTGTGGGAAATCTTCTCCCTAGGTACATTTGAGGGAGGGAAGAGATCAGGCAGCCCCGAGGTAAATGCCTGCCTCTGATATTAGCACATGGTAAAGCCCTGCCTACTGGTCTGAGCAGGTGAACCATAAAGAGCACTGGTGTGTTGATCCTGCCTATAGTACTGTCCACTGTGGGTTTCTAGAAGCCTTGCTCCGGGCCCCACGTGCATAGTTGTGCACACAGCAGCCCATATCTGCTCACAGACACCCAGTGACAATGTGAGGCTTCCCAAACCTAAGGTCTAGCCAAGAGTCTTCTGGGCTTTGCCAAAAGTTTGACTTTTACAGCAAATAAAAGTCACTTAGTAACATCCCCGATTTCCTGTAATGTGTAAAAATCATTCCCCCGCTTTGATGACAGACACCTGTTGCTTCCAGTCTTTGAAAGCAGCTTGGCGGCCACAGTGGCCAGCATGCACATCTCCCAGCTGCTTCCTACCAGCAGCAATTACTAGAAAGTGCAGACATGCACAAGCTGAGATTAGTAGGTAAGAGCCCTGGAACACAGTGGATTGGGAGGCCTTGGCCCCTCGCAGTCAGGGATGCCTCTAAAAGGATTAGTCAGTAGGGAAATCTGAGCTAGTCAGGCTGGCAAAAGGCAAAGTCTGGGCCCTCTGGCCCCCTTAGCTCTGTAGGATTCTGAACACAGATACCCCACACCCCACACCATTCAACCTTATCCTGGAGGGAGCCCAAGGTCCCCCTTCCCTTAGGCCTGTTACAAGTACTAGTCCCCAGTGCTGCAAGAAGTGAAATTATTCTCACTGGGGTAGGAGTGATCCACAGGTAGCGTAGCCTCAGATCTTCAGCTTTATTTGGTATTTTATTTTATTTTATTTTTTGCAGTATTGAGGGCTCAAGCCCGTGGGCACTCTACCCCTGAGCTATGTCCCCAGGGTCCCCTCCCTTTTTTTTTAAGAGTAGGAAAAATTTGTTGAGAGAAAGAAAGCTTCGGTCTAAGAGAGACAGAAGGGGCCCAGAGCCCCCTTTTTAAACTCTGCGACGGAATCTCACTAAGTTGCGCAGATTGGGCCAAACTTTGGCTCCTCCTCCCTCAACCTCCTAGAGTGCTGGGATTATAGATGTGTACCCCCATGCACCACTTCCATCAGGTCTTTAAAAAGAGATCATTAAGCCAAGCAATGAATCTCTAACGATAGGATTTCTTTAGAGTTCCTTGTAGGGACAAGGTGGGGACCCTTTAGATTGCCCCTTTCCCTGACCAAACAGGCAGGAGTGACTTTAGGAATGGCGTTTGGTCATTAGAGACCCAACACCACAGGACCAACCATCCAAAGTGGGCATCCCTAGAAAGGACCTACTGAACTCCTTCGTGCGGTACCTACTTTGAGGTCCAATTTGGTCACTGGGGAATTATTACTAAAGCATTGGTGTAAAGGAAGGAAAGAAACACTGAATTGTGCCCATAGGGTCTTCGGCACCCTGAAATCATAACATGCCTATGTTTGCCCACACTGTTCCCCACAGGCGGGTCTCCATACCCAGGAGTGCAAATGGATGAGGACTTCTGCAGTCGTCTGAAGGAAGGCATGAGGATGAAAGCCCCTGAGTATGCAACCCCTGAAATGTGAGCCCGTGCTCCTTCACCCTCAGCTGTTTCCCTCCAGAGTATCCCCAGGGGCTGGGTTGTTGACTTTAGAACCCCAATCTTGAAAGATGCAGCCAGCTCTCTTTTCTCCAGGGATTCCACCCTCACCCCCTTGGGCCCAGCTGTGCCGGGAGTGTTTTCCTGGCGTGGGATGTGTTGTCCTTGCTCCATCCCTACCTGTTTCCTCTGTTGATCACTGACATGACTTTTCAAAGCCTCTATCTGGGAACTAGAAGTTCAGGGTCTAAATCTAGCACAATGAATAGACCACCCAGGAGCTGAATGGAAGACCTTGGCCTCACTCCCCAAGGGGGAGCCTAATGAGCTAAGCCACCCCAGGCCTGAGGTTTTCCGGTGCTGCTGACCAGTGCTCCAGCCATACTACCTGGCCTTTTGGACTGCAGGGGAGGAAATGAAGGAGGGCCACAGGGGGATTTCCTAACTGGAGCTGTGATAATACTCCACAGAAGATTACATGGGCAGTAATCTTAGAGTCCTTTAGAAATAGGCCCAGCTGCTCTCTGGAAATGCCTGAACCAGATAACTTCTTCAGGTGCCTTCCTGCTATGCCATCTGTGACTCTGGGAAGACAACAGGCTCCGTGTGAAGGCCTTCTTCATTGTTGAATTGTACTTGCATGTTTTGCACTTTGAGGCTTGAGCAAGAATGTGATGACACTTGCAGTTCTGTGGAGCTGCTGACAAGGACCTGGGCCTCTCTGAGGCGGCACCACCTTTCCTGAACTGGCGGGCAGCCCTCCTCATCCCACCCACACAATGGGGTCCTCTGGAGCCTGGGATGGCCTTCACGGAGGAGTCAGAGGCAGTGAAGGAAGTGTGGGCTTGGCCAAAAGTCACAATCGCTTTCCTTCAGCATCTCACGACAAAGCTAGGTCAGATCCAGGACAGGTTCTGGATGCGTGGGACAGAGGACTCGGGCATGAAGGCAGGGCCAAGGACAGCCTATGTGCGCAGGAAGAGGCAGGGGAATGCTTTTGTCTGTCTTGCATGGTATCCTCCTCAGGAAAACACAGGGAGCTTGTGGCATAGCCTCTTTCTGAGATCTGGGGACAGAGCTGGGTAAACCCCAGCACTCCATTTGGGCTCCAGAGTGCTACAGGCCTTGGGGCTTTTTACTCGCTTGATTCCTTTAACTTGAAGAGAGTGGCAACACCAAGAGACTTGGTTCGAAATGAGATAGCTTTGCACTTTATGGCTCTCTAAACATTTTCCCCACACAGTCTCACGGGACGGTACCACAGCCTTGAGAAGTAGGCAGTGCAGTACTATAATCCGAATCTGACAAGTACTAAACTAAGACTCTTGGGATCGAAGCCATCAGCAGAGCAGCAGAAAAGACAAATTTGGAGCCCAATCTCCCAGGCTGATCTTCCAAGACCACAGAGGTTGTTAAGTTAGGATTGTACCCTACATTCCCCAGAAGATATGGTTCTCTGATACCCCACACAAATGTCCTTGCAGTTTTCATATAACCTGAAAAGCATGACTAAGTTGTCAATTACTAACAGTAATGATGATTGCAGTTATTACATATATTTATTAACTAAGTGGTTATTTAGTGCCTGTAAGTGCGAGACATTGTTTTAAGCACCTTTAGCATTTATTAATTTACATGATGCTCACAACAATGCTGTAAAGTAGGTGCTGTTATTAGCTCTGTTTTACAGATGAGACTGCTGAGACACAGAGCACCCAAGTGACTTGGCCAAGGCCACACTGCTGATCAGTTAAGCAAACTCAGCCTGAGTCCAGAGTCCATAGCACCCTCCTACACATCTGCAGGGGCATCTTCAGTTCTCATCCAGGTTCTGGTCTATAACCACTCTAGAGGGACAGAGCCACCTGGCTTTGGACTAAAGACTCCCCTGGATTTTAACAAACTTTCAGGTCTTTGTATAAACTTCCCCTGGGTGGCCCCTGCGCACCAAGTGATGAATAGAGGTGTGGATCCTCATCTCTGGAGAAGAAGTTTATTTTAGAAATGTGAAAATTTTCCTCAGCAGGCCAGGATTCAGGCCTCTAGACATTTACACTGACTCTGAAAGCTGAAGAAGTAATCTCCTTGTTTGTTCATCAGTAGGAAGGTCTGGGTGAGGACAAAGTGCAACTTCTCAGAACTTGGAGTCCATGACCTGACCTTGGTCTAAAGTGGTGTTTGCTTGGGAATTTGGGTGATAGCTTGGAAAGGAAACTCTTCCCATGGGCCCCTCACCCCAGATTGGGTGCAACTGGTGACCCTTTACTTTATTAAAACTGTTTCCTTAGTGGCGAAAAACCGTATAACACTGAGTCAAGTCACTGGTCCCTCACCCAGAACCTGTTTAATCAGATTCCTTTCAAAAAAGGAAAAAGCAATGAATATTTTCTTTTTTCTTTTCCTTTGGTGTTTGCTAAGATGATTCTCACTGAATTGCAGGCCAGAGGAATGGAATCTAGCAATCAGAAACCACAAATGAAACTAGGAAACAGCACGTAGTTGTAGGTGGTCCCTGTTGCTGGCTTCATCAGAGGAACCAGGGAGAGTTCCCCCAAACAGCTACTTGCTCCTGTTTGCCAGGAGACGATGGAGCTGGTGGAAATGAACCCAAGGCCTCTGTTGAATGGAAGCTGCTCCTTGCTCCCTGGCCTCCAGCCCCTTTTGTTCACCAATTCAAACCTTCCTTGGTTTTACTACCTTTTTATTTTTATTTTTTAAAGGGGATGGAAACTAGGGCCTTGCTCATCCTTGGCAAGAGCTCTACCACTGAGCTCCAGTTCCAGCTCTTTCACTGCTTTTTCTAGATCATCTAGGTGTGTATTTAACATTCTTCCACCTGCCTCCAGGCACGTGTATAGTGCTAGAGAGGAAAGAGCCTTGGGCAGTGAGGCTTGTGTGGGTGTGGTAAGGCAGAAGCCGGCCAATCTGCCACAGTCAGTGCACCTTGGGCAGAGGCACCTCACATTTTTCTCTAGTGACCACCTGTCTCTGGGGTACGTATTTTTGTACCTGCCCTAAGTTAGTAAAACATGTAAATTTACTTAAAATGAGATCTCTGTTGGATTGTGTAGACCACATGGCTCACTGCTGTTTCTGCCCTTTGGCTGCTAGAAGGCTGGCCGCTGGGGCCTGATGGTGAGTCCTAGGAGCACCCAAGAGCAAGCACCTTGAGATTTTACTCAGAAGTACTACTGGTCAGGCATAGTTGGGACACCACCTGTCATGTGTCTCTCAGAGAGCAGGGACAATAGCCCAGAATTAGTGAGTTCGTGTTCCCTTGCTCCTTCCTGGTATCTTCTGTATCTTTAAATTGTGTCCCAGTGCAGTAGTGACAATGTCCAAACATCACCCTCTCCAAAGGGCCCTCACAGTTCTTCGAACCAGCTGATGTCCACCACAGTCCCTGGGAGTTGAGGGAAATAGGTACAGGGTAGAAGGAACCCCGAACCATCCACTGAGAATGCCTTAGCCCACAGGTTTGGACCAGGGTTAAGGAGAGAAGCTCATGAGGATCAGATGTGTGAACTGCAGATTCTCTTATCTTTGTATGTTTTCTATAAGCTCCTGTTCCTTAATCAAAGATTTAGGGCATATGCTTACCACATGCTTGCCAGAAAGCATTCTCTTAAAGACCATACAGTGCCTATAGATGCATGGGTACCTAGAATTATATCCTAGGTTCTACCGGAACCTTGGAATGCACATGCCTGGAACATGTTGCTTTGCCTCTCAAAATTATTGTACCTGAATGACATTTTTTGTTGTGAAGGCTTTGGCCAACAATGAAAGACAATATACAAAAGAGGCCAATGAAGTCAGGGCTGCCTGATTGATGACAATGTCACTGAGACATCTAGGAGGATCTCCTCTTAGATTTTATCAGTAGCAGCAGTCATACTTCTGCCAAGTAACTGATAGTTTCCAACTTCTGGCTTGTGTAAATCATAAAATTGGTTATTCCCTCTTTTCACCAGCAGCCTGGAAGGATAGAGCTGGCCCCCATGAAAGGCCTCAGAATTCTGATATAAATTTTTCATGTTAACTTTCCCTATAGCTTCACCTTTTTTTTCTTGTCTTTATTTTACCTTCCTCCTGTTATTTTCTTCTCTTCTTAAACCTTCCTGTATTTTACCATCTTTGTCAGCTGTCTCATATATGTTGAAATAAAATAGGGATATCAGGAGCTGTTGGTGTGACATAAAGGCACACATCTAACAATTGGCAGGGGTAGGATATGTGCACAGTTGCTCAGGCCTTTTGCTAACCTCACCCAGCTCTCTGCACACAAGTAACATCTGCAGTATGGCTGAAGAATTCAGGAAGGAGCTGGGCTCTCTCTTCCCAGGGACCAATCTGTCTTCCTTAAGCAGATATTTATTGAGTCCTTGCACGCCAGACCCTACACTGGGTGAGGGGTGTGGAGATGACGTTCCAGGCCACTTCGTAATTACAGGCTGATTCTGACCCGGTTCCAATGTCCTAGCCCATTCAGATTTTGATCTGTTTCAGTCAGAGTCCCCTTCAGAAGGTCTGAAAGAGATAATGTACAATAAATATCCCATGAAGAGCACAAAGTGCCCAAAGAGAAAAAATCCTTAATCTATTGTATGTAGTGGGACAGGAATTTAGCTCAGTGGTTCCACTGCCTGCCTCACAGGGACAAGGTCCCAAGTTTGATCCCCGGTACCAAAAAAAAAAAAAAAAAATCCTTACTGTATGTAGAACTCTAACATGTTTTTTGCAAAAAGAAGAGTAGGTATAGACCTCCACTCCGAGCAGATAGGACCAAGAGGGGACCCTAATATCTTTAAAGCATAAGAAGAGAAGTGTTAGTGACTTTTCTCATTGCTGAGACAAAATACAAAAGTTAAAGGAGGAAAGGGTTATTTGGCTCACAGTGTATAGAGATTTTAGTCCAGTCAGCTGGCTCCGAGGCAGCATGGCATGGCAGAGGGGCATCACAGAGGAGAAACTGTCCATGTCAAGCAGGCAGGAAAGAGCACATTACCCCTCTTTCTGTCCCTTATGTTTTAGGCAGGCTAGTGCCCTGGCATGGGTATAACACTCACACCCTTAATCCTAGCCAGAACTATGTCAAACCAATCAGTGGAACGATTTAGTAATCACACACCCTTGATCCCAGCACCACACACTGTAGATCCAGAAACCTCTGAAAAGCTCCCCCTTTGACTGCATGAGGCTTTGGGGGAACATCTAGACACAAACCATAACAAGAATCACAAAGGAACCGGTTGATGTTGGAACCCCAGGACAAGATTTGGCCTCTGTGATATTAAGACAGATGTTTCAAATCCAGAAGTACTGCCTGTACTTTTTGCCTCACGGCAGGAGACCAGTTTATAACAGGAGCTTAGAAATGCTGGGTGAAAAACAACCAACCACACACAGTTAACTAACACATAGTGCAAGGAACTACTCAAGTCTAACTGTGTAGACCTCACCTTTGGGAAGTGACGTGAGCCAGGCACCCAGGGCCTTCTCCACCAGTCTTCATTGCAGAGCCTAATCAGGGAATGTGAGGTCTTGGAAACACCGTGAACTTACTGAGAAGGCAGCTCAAACCAGCCCTTGTGACAAGCCAAGGGTGAAATGAGCTCTGCAAACTCTGCAAACCATCGCTGTCTGCAGCTGTATTTAACTTTGAGGACACTGTTCTGATTGGAAAGTGAGTGGAATAATGTTGCATTTCACATATAACTGCAGTAGACAGTACTGCTTCCTTTGCAAGAAGCTCTCCTTGACTATAGGACTCAATCCTTTCACTCTGTACTGGCTACAGTCAGCCAAAGAACTTGGGTCTGAGAGCTCAGGAGGGCTGCTTTGTTAGTCCACCTTGGGAGACATATGTTTCCCATGACTGGCAGAACTTGGCCCAAACAGCCCCTTCTGTGTTGGTGCCACAAACCCAAATCTAAAAATGAAGCAGGGATCCATATCATCAAAAGCATGATCTGTATATGCAAGATGACATCCCTTACTTCACGAGGGCACTCTATGTAAATGTCACTAGTCTCCAGCTCTTTCTGTGTGCTTCTCCTCAACAGCTATCAGATCATGTTGGACTGCTGGCACAAAGACCCCAAAGAAAGGCCACGATTTGCAGAACTTGTGGAAAAACTAGGCGATTTGCTTCAGGCCAATGTACAACAGGTAAAACTGAATTTATCTAGAATATCAGAAGGCCACATGCCTTTGAATGTAAGTCAAGGGGGTTTGTTAGTTGTTTTAGAGCAACTACTAGGTAAGATCACCAATAAAAAGTGTGTGCGCGTGCAGAATTACCTTCACAAAACACAAGCAAATTTGGGCAAATGACAGTTGAAGCTGATATAATGCTCCACAGAAATTGAAGTAGTAATTTGTATAATTAGAACTCTATCTTTGGTATTTTAGGATGGTAAAGACTATATCCCACTGAATACCATACTGACAGGAAATAATGGGTTTACATACTCAACTCCTGCCTTTTCTGAGGACTTTTTCAAGGATGGTATTTCAGCTTCAAAGTTTAATTCAGGAAGCTCTGATGATGTCAGGTAAGATTTCTTTTCCCATTTTTCTATTAAAGATTGTTAAAACACACATACACACACACACACACATACACACACACACAGGGGAGAGGAAGGGAAGAAGAAAAAGAAAACAGAATTGGGTAATGATCACCCACCTCCTAAATTCAATCACTGTTAACATTTTGCCATATTTTATCTGTATATTCTATATTGGGGGGTGGTTTTTCTTTTTCTGAACCATTTTAAAGAGGGCTTATGGAGCTCTAACACTTTACCTCTAAAAACTTCAGTATATACCTCATAAGAAGTGTATCTTCCTGTGTAACCAAATCAAAAATTATCACATCAAAGAAATTCCATACTGTCAACTCATCTTCAAATTTTCATAATTTCCCTCAAATGTATTTTATGGATTTCTTTTTTAAAAAGCAGAATCCAATCAAGAATAACAAATTTTCTTCAGTTTCTTTAAACTTCTTCCAGAATTATCCTCCATCTCTTTCCCTGACATTAACTTTTAGATTAAACCTTGGATAAAGCTAAAGAAACAAAACTGCCCCCTCCCACCTAACAAACTAACATCTTCATATCACAAAGGAAGCTGGAGAAAGGGCCAGAGGAAGGAATATTTATTGAGACTCTCAAACAGCTGGAGATCTGCACTTCACCGCTCAGTGACGCATGTATCAAACATGTCCTGTCGTTGTATTACATACACTTGTGCTGTGGTCTGGCACTGTGATAGGCTCTCCGCATATATCAACTGCTTTTATGCTCAGAACAATCAATCCTATGGAGTACATATTACTTCTGATATGCAAATGCAGATATTAGCCTCCAAAAAGGAAAACTCACCAAAATTGTGTGGCCAGAAAATGGCAGAATGGTTTTTATCCCCGGAGTGCTGACCCTCCCTCCTAGATCCTTGTGCAGTCAAGTCTCCTTTCAGGAAATTAGACTGTCCTGTGTGCCTTCCAGCTTCTTTATCAGCAGCCCTTGGTCCTTGACCTCAGTTCTGCCACCAAGAGGGGACAGGGAACAGCTGCAACTGGCAGGATACATTGATAGCTGTCCATGACAGGCTTTGAAGAAACCTAGCAGTCAGCCCAGACCTGTGATGGATTACAGGTGTCACGGATCAGACCTCACACCCAGCTCAGGAGGCCAAAGCAGATGACTCATCCTTTCTTCAAAGATGAGAAAACTAGCTTGGAGTAAATACCTGACTGAGTTAGAGAAGGGGGAGAGGAGCAGAATATCAAAGTAATTTGGACCCTTCCTAAATGTTGCTTAGCCTTGGGCCCACTGAGGCGCTTAAAAAGTTGAGCCTTGTAGAGGTTGACAGACTATCAGACTAAGGAGTTTCACCAATAAGTATTGGCCTTGGCTGTGAGAATTAGCTAGTGGATATCCCTGATGGTCTTTCCTGATAGGTCAGCACAGATGTCCAGGGGTAATCGAAAATTTGTGCAGCTGGTACTTGTTTCTCCCAATCTATATTCACAGTACAGGATATACAAGACTGACCCTGGCACTTAAGCCAGCTGTGCACCTGTGACAGATCATTTTATTTGTTACCCTACGCTCTTTCAGGAAGTAGACAGCTATAAGTGATAAATAGCACATAGCACAGCCATGGGCATCATTTCTCTCCTTTGTATCATAAAGCATTCAGGCCAGATAATGCTTCAGGTCTCTTGTAGGCCTAGAGTTTTCTGATTTCACAATGGCTCAGAGTGGAATTTTTTAGGAGGTGGTGGTTGCTGAAAACCAGACTGTCAATTGACAACCATGTGAGGAAGTGAGTTACTGTGAGGATTCCCTGGGGGCACAGTGGAAAATATGAGCCAGAGGAACAATTTGTGTTTTGGTTCATCTTAGCCAGGATACAGTGTATACGGTCTCTTAACTAACCAAAGCTATATCCCTTTTCCTGTTTTGATTATTCTTTTTGCTTCTTCATTAGATACGTAAATGCTTTCAAATTCATGAGCCTGGAAAGAATCAAAACCTTTGAAGAACTTTCACCAAATACCACCTCCATGTTCGATGTAAGTCATGATATTAAACTCAGTGCATCCTGGTAAAACACTTTTCCTGACTCCATTCAAACACCAACTCCAGGAGTCTGGTAGCTCTTGGTCAGTGAGGGCCATTAATAGGTAGTAACAACGTCAGGGGGCCTGACAACCAGACTTAGCTATGCAAAGCTCACTGAAAAGCAGAATTCCACCATTTGAAGATGGCCCAGAATTACTTCAGGGCCTAAATTCTTGCCTGTGGGAATTCAGTTTCTAAGAAACTTCATTGTATAGTTTCTGAGCTTCTTGGCTATCAGTGGTGCATCCTTGCTTTCCAAGTACAGAAGAACTCCTAGTGTGTGAGGTGAGTGGCTGGCCTCTTGGTATAACAGAGGCCCTTTGGTATAGCAGCCTTGAGTCACAAGTCCACCTAGGTTCTAAGCCCTTGCCCCTTGAAGTTCTGCATGCTGAACATCTGTGTTCTTTCTCAGACACACTGGGAGAGGGAAATCATCAAAGCTTGACAAACATGAGGCTTCCACCAGCTCTTCTCTTTAAAGCTTTAGATGTGGGGTTGAGAGAATAAGGGCAGAAGAGGAAGGCTGGGCAGGAGACCACTTTAGGTATGGCAGACTCCGGTACTCCAAGTGTGATTTCCAGAAAAGCATGGTACCACGACGCAGGAGCAGGCCAGAAACACGGGCCCTCAGGACCCACTCATACCCACCAAGTCAGTTACCACCCTGTCACAGATCTCCTGGATATTCCTATGCACTTTATTAAAGTTAGAAGCGTGCTGGTGATAACCATGTCCCAGAAATGAGCTAGACGACCAACTAATGTGAATGTGATCACCACAACTGATATGGCCTTGAAACAAGCACTGTCCACTCTAAAAACCAACAGGATCTTCTCACAGACACACCAGACAGGGGGATATGACGATTTAAACACATTTAAGTTTTAAGCTGCAGAATACAGAGATAAAGTAGAAATCTTGTTTCATTGCTCGATACCTTGGTTCAAGTTTAAGGGAATAATACTGAGTAAAACACAGGATTTCTCAGCCTTAACAGTTATGACAGCTTTCTCATTTGCTAAGATATTTGCTAATGATTAAAGATATGAACACAGCCCAGTAAGAGTCTCCAAGGGAGGCAGGAACAAAGGATGGAATCAACTTACAGGAACATGCTGTCTTTACAGAGTAACAAAGAGTTTGCTTAAGACTCAGTGGTAAAGATGACTCAATGAAGACGTATAATTGCTGGACAACATGACCAAGGAGGGCCTGAAAATACCATAGAATCTTTAAAAACAAGAAAAGAACCATATCTTTTAAATTTCCCAGAACTTTTATATATCTTGGCTACCAAATGACAACACATCCATCAGCCAATCATCATCTGCCAAAATTAGGTTTAACATATCTATGCAATAATCTGCATAAAAGTTTCCTATTATAAGTGCTAACCTGTTACCTGAAGTTACCTCTGTTTAAATTTACTTAGCCTTAGCCTCAGGAAGAAGAGTCTCACAGTCACCAGGAATAAGCATTACTTGTAACTGACCACGTTTGTAGCTCCAGCATGAAGAAAATGCTTGGTGTCTGCAGGCAGGCAATGTGGAGTGGGAGGATGGTGCCTGGGGTAACCTCAGAGGTACAGCCCAGTCTCTTCCCACAGACTTAGGAAGGCCCCTCTGGGCCAGGAAAGCATGTAACCTCCTCCTCCTTCTCCACCAGGATTATCAGTTGGACGGCAGCACTCTGTTGGCCTCCCCCTTGCTGAAGCGCTTCACCTGGACTGCGAGCAAACCCAAGTCCTCGCTCAAGATTGAGTAAGCAAGCTGGCATCTTTTCTATCATCAGTTGATGGGGGGTGGTCAAGGAAAATGTGGGGGAAGATGGTTTAATGGGGTATATTCGAGGACATCATTAGTTATCAGGGTAATGCAAATCAAAACCATCATAAGATACCACCTCATACCCTGGAGGATGAGTAGAAGCAAAAAGTGTTGGTGAGGGCTGGGGATTTAGCTCAGTGGAACCACGCCTGCCTCACAAGCTCAAGGTCCTGAGTTTGATCCCTGGTACCAAAAAAATAAGTGTTGGTAAGCATGTGGAGAAATTGGGTCCCTTACACATTGCTGGTAGAAATATAAAATGGTGTGGTCACTTTGGAGAGCACGTTAACAGTTGCTCCAAAGTTTAACCAGTTATCCAGTAACCTAGTAGTAATTCCATTTCCAAGTGTATAATCCAGGAGAAGTGAAAACTTATGTTCACACAAAAAATTGGGATACAATTGTTCATAAGAGTATTGTTCATAATGGCCAAAAGTGGAAACACCCCAGATGCCCATCGGGTGATGAAAGGATAAATAAAATAGGGTATATTTGTACAATAAAGTAATATTTTTCAGTAAAAGGTATGAAGTACCAATACACACTGTAACATGGAGAAGCCATGAAAATATTATGCTAAGTAAAAGACATCCCTAAAATATTATATATCATTCCTTCTACATGAGATGTCCAGAATAGGCAAATCAGAGAGACACTGGTTGCCTTGGGCTGGGGTCATAGGTGAAAGAGAAGAGACTGCTTTTAAGTACGGTATTACATATTCCAAAACTGTGGTAACTGTTACACAATTTATGTATGTGTTTTTACATTTCAGACTCACATTACTATAATGAAATACCTCAGATAATGAACTTACAGGAAGAAAAGGGTATTTTTGGCTCATAGTTTTATAAATTCTAGTCCAAGAATGGAAAAACCCACTTGCTTTGGGACTCTCACAGGGGCGTCAGATGGCAATGGTGGGGAGCATATGATGGAGGAACTCATAGCCAGGAAATAAAGAGGAAGGGATGAGGGTCCTGCAGTCCTCTCTGAAGGTACACACTCAGTGGCCTAAGGAGTTCCCACTAGGCCCCACCTCCTAAAAGCTCCTCCCAGTAGTGCTACCCTGGGGACCAGGCCTTTACAAAGCCTGAGCCTCTGGGGACATTGAACACAAAAACTATAGCAGTACTAAAAACCACTGACCTGTACCCTTTAAATAGGTGAATTGTGTAGTATGTAAATTATATCTAATACAACTCTTGTTAAAGAAAACAGATGGTCTGCCTCTGGGCTATAGTTTGTTGAACTGTGATCTACATCAAAGGATCATACAAATACCTTCATGTGACATACTCAACACAATTTATCAGGTCAATCAGAAAGATGGGTACACATCTGCATGACTGTTTGCTTTTAACATGAGTGCGAGAATGGTACCGGAGTTGAGCCAGAGCAGATCAGAGAATACCAATAAGAAACAGATAAAAAGAGAAAGCAGGGGCTGGGGATTTAGCTCAGTGGTTCTGGTGCCTGCCTTGCAAGAGCAAGATCCCAAGTTCGATCCCCAGTACCAAAAAAAAGAGAAAGTAGGATAATTGCTTTTTCATATTTTAGAACCCATCAGAAAATGAGTGACTACGTTTTCCTTGATCTCTGTGAAGGAAAGAAAACTATAAATTGTATCCTCTATCCTGAGACTAAACATAAACGGAGGTACTAGACCCATCGAATCAATGTGGTTCACAAGTTTCTCTCCCAGCTCCTTTTAGACAAACAAAATCAAGTAAATATGAAAGAGTAGGAGGAACTCTTCTTCCTCATGTGTCCAAGGCTGGATCTAACATATATAACCCACCCTTGAGCCTCACTGGTAAACACTGGTAAAATATAGTCCTGTAACTTAAAAAGCTTTGCTTCTAGAACACAAGTGTGATAGGGAGACAGTGGGATTCACCTTTGCGTGTAAAGCTCTTAGCTTCTTGAGACTCTTGTAACAAATTACCACAAATGTGGTGACTTAAGAGTTTATCCTCTCAAAGTTCTGGAGGCCAGAAGTCTAAAGTCAAGGTGTCAGTACCTTGCTCCCTCCAAAGGCTCTGAGCAGGAATCCACTTCTTGCCTGTCCCAGCTCTGGTAGCTCTTGGCATTCCTTGGTTGTGGCTGCATCTCAGCCACATGGCCATTTCACATGGCCACCTCTGTCTTCGTGTGTTCACGATCCTCCCTCTGCCTCCCATGATTCTATTTGGGACATACATGGATATTCAGCATAAGCTCCCCCTCTCCAGATCATATCTTTTGCCATATAAGGTAATATTCACAGGTTTCTGGGATTTGACATGGATATTTTGTGGGGAGGGGACAGGGGGCATTTTTTAGCTGACATACAAGCTATCTGAACCAAGAGTCAGAGGAGGCTACACACAAGTCTTGGAGTTATTTTCCACCCGGAATTACAGGTTTGTATTATCTGATTATACATTCCACTCCCAACCACTGGCAGGGATGCCTCTACCTCTATCTGCCCAGTGACACCCAGCTGGTATGAGGCAGGCAGTGTACAATTTTAAAACAAAGACAATGTGACAGGCTGAGATAAGGCTCCCTAACCATTGACTCCAGGACAGATATTGACAAATGACCCAGTAAGAGAATGAGTTTTAGTGTGTGCTTTTGGGAAACCTGTCCTGTACATCTGATTGTTTTTCTTTTCTCTTTAGCTTGCGTGTAACCAGTAAAAGTAAGGAGTCGGGGCTTTCTGACACCATCAGGCCCAGTTTCTGCTTTTCCAGCTGTGGCCACATCAAATCTGTGCATGACAACTTGGAGCTGGGACAGGAGGATTTGTGTTGCTCTCCACCCCCAGACTATAACTCGGTGGTCTTATACTCCACCCCGCCTGCCTAAGGGTCAACACAAGCCTTATTTCCAGAAGTACACGTGTATTTACATCCCCAGAAAACTCACTTTGACAGTATTATGCATATATGAGTTTACACCTTTATCTTTGCAGGGAGCAGAGGCAGCTGCTTTTTGTGACTTAATTTTAATACAGCTTTTTTTTTTTTTTGACTAACAAGAATGTAATCCCAGATAGAGAAATAGTGACAAGTGAAGAACACTACTGCTCAATTCTCATCTTACTCACTGTATTAGAGAAACCCTTTGTAAGCCCAAATGACTTACCTGCTCCAGCCCCAGAGGCCTCTGAGCACACAGGTCAGGAGAGCTCAAGAGATCAGCTGGTCATGCCCAGGAGCCCTGGAACTGGGGAAACAAGAGATCCCTTTAGCTTGAGGGATCATGTGCTGGCCTAGGCAGTGTTTCTGCACTCCTCCAGCCAGCATAAGACATCCAAGGAGGACAGCAAGAAAGGAGAGAGAAAACCAGATGGCCTGAGGAAGACTGAGATGCCTCATGTGGGTTGGGCTGGGGGAGGGCTCTCTGCAATACCATGGCTAGTTTCCCAGCCCTGACCACTGGGGTTTCAAGCTCCCAACTGGAAGCAGACAGGGTAAAGAGGAGAGGACATTTCCTGAAATCTGGTAGGTAAGGAAAGGACAAACACATTTGGAACCAAAGCAAATCCTGTAAGTTTCCCTGTGGGATTGGTTCTGTACCGTTCCTGCACATGGCGTGCTTCAACTACACTGAGGGTGGTACTCACCTCTCAGCCCGCAGTGTTGCCTCCTCCAGAAAGACAGTGGAAACTTATCTCGAGCTGGGTTGGCTATGGGCATGAAGGCCTGACACTTAGCACGTTGCTCATAAGCAGCTAAGATCTGTTGGTCGGTTAGGGCTGTCTACTATTGGGCTTAAAGTCACATTTTTTTAAAATGTCAGATTCTGTATTAAGTATTAATGTATAGATAAGACACTTAATTTTTTGTATTATCCTGTTTTGTACAGTTGTCTATGAAAGGAAGCCAAAGAGAGTGAAAATGCAGTCTTGTAGAGAGCTTTTTCCTGTACCAAGATGAGGATCGATGGAACAAAACCCAATAAGGCAGAGTGAAGATTCCACTGCATAGCCAAACCAACTTACCCAAAGAGTTGGGACCTGAAACAGAGGAAGTCAGTCATATTTCCTTTTTATTTAATGGGGATTCCAATGTTTCATGCTAATCTGGAAGAGCACTAGTATCTATTAAGCACTTTATGGTCCTTGATTTTAAAAAAATAAAAAGGTGGTATGTAACATACGAAAGGTATTTCTACAACTGGGGACTCAAGATATTAGTTATGAGCCATCAGAACAAGAACCTATTTTCATCTGCTTTGGATCTTGCCTTGGGTCTGAGGATTATCAGACTAGGGAGACAGGGTAGAAAAGGGTGCCTACACTTCAGCCTCTGTTGGATGCTATCTCTGCAAGTTCTGGTCTGTGTATTTAGGACATACAGACTTGCTGAAGCCAGTCCAAAGCAGACAGGCAACAGTGAACTGGTGCTTCTGGGAAAGAAGAGCATCCTCCCTCTTATGCATGCCACTTAATTCTGGAACCCTAACTCTATATGCAAGAAGAATGTATTCTTCCTTTCCTATGTGCTACATTTTTCTTTAAGGTTCTTTGTATGAAGAGATGGGAGAGTCAGCAGCTTGCCCAGCGAGACAGTGGGCACTACATGGTGTCTCTTGGGGACTCACCAGCCAGAACAGAGAAGCGAGGCAGGCCTCTCCACCAAGCACTAAATCCAAACAAAACCTGGGTAGGGCCAGAAGAGCAAAAACAAAACAAAACAAAACAAAATTTTGCTCTTTTTCTTTCCATGCATAAAAGTTCCTGTGACAAGTGGCAATAGTATAAATCAGGTAACTAGCCATAAGTTAAACAGGAAATAAGAGGGCCCCAATTAATTCTCTACTTTTTGTTTTCAAATCAGGGAAGGATCCAGCAATCAGTGACAAAAGGAAACTCTCAGCTACCTACATTTTAATAATCTAATATTAAAATCTAATTCTTAAGTGACCTTAGTAAATACCCTTTTCCAAAAGGGGGGAAAATCTATTCAAATTCTGTTACTCAGCTTAATACTCAGGCTTATAGCCTACATAAGACCATTTGTAAAAAAAAAAAAGGTTCGATTGGAATGGAAGCTTGTAGTAATGAATATATTTAATTGCAGAGGCATTAAAATAGCACTGAAAATTAAAACACTGATGATAATATTAGAACCACTTTCCATTTATGAGAAGAATGGTTGTCGCTAACAGAACAGGCACTTCCTTCTGGGGTTTGTGAGATAATCTACCTGTAACTGTGTGGAAGGTCTGGGACTGAAGCATTATCACAAATCTGTATGTAGTTAGCTCAAGAAATGATGCTCAGAGATTAGTTTTGGCCAAGGGGACAAATGTGTCCAAATCCTGAAAAATACTGCTCATATATCTGAGTTATGCCGTATTTCCTAGCCCATAAGAATGCCAAACATGCAACAGATTCTTGCCGGCCCCATTTAAATTGATTAAAGGAGTGCATCTTTAACTGACAGTGTTAGGAACTACATGTATATGTGTATGTGTTTGTGTGTGTTTTGTGCATAACTATTTAAGGAACTGGAATTTTAAAGTTACTTTTATATAAATCAAGAATATATGCTACAGAGATAAGTAAGACATGATTTGGTCAGACACTTGTAGTCATGATGAATGTATTTTGTATACTATCTTCATATATTAAAATTAACTTCCAAAACCATATTTTCTCCTTGATTTAGTTTTAAGTGAAAAAAGGGGTCACGAATGACTTTGGGAGGGAAGAGGATGGGTGTTCTGAGAGATCTCATGAAATACCAATTATTAAGCACAACACTCAAAAAAATGAAGCAAATACTACTAAAGAAGGGCACAGAGCTCTCCATCAGTAGTACACAATGGCTACTCTAAGCAATCCAGACACTGCTAATAAAGTATATAAAAACTATAAAAAAAACCAAAATCAAACTAGGCATATTGCCCAGAAGACCAAACACTAAAATGAACAAGATCATGAAACAAGCATATACTGAGTGGGTGCTGGGTGCAGATGAAAGTGCCCTCAATTAAAAAGAGGCAGCTTTTGCTAAACACTAATTTTCAGCTGATAAACAATTATAATTAGAGGGTGTGAGTGTGCATGCACATGTGTATTAGAGGCTATGTGCTGGAAACCATACAAAATAAAAGGAAAAGGAACAACACACAAGAACTTCCCAAAGAAAATGCTAAAGAGTCTTCATTTGGTTTTGTGAATGAGGAAGAGAAATAACTCAGGTAGTAACTATGATACATAGAAGTCACCAACACCTTGACTTAGAAAGTGGCCATACTATTTTGTTTGACACCATCAAGAAGATGCTGGATGGGAGAAACATGGAGAAAATTGGGTCCTCTTTTTTGAGGTCAAAGGTGAGACGGGGATGAATGCCTAATCTCAGTAAATTTGTAGGTAACTGAAGAGGGCAGAGGTGTTTTTTTTTTTTATCTTCAAATATCTGCAATTCTTTTAAAATCCTGGTTTTCATAACATAAGAATAAAAGTCACTCATTTGGGCAAAAGATTTGAAGATTGCTTAAGGAATCAGTGTCACATCATACTTTAGAAGTTTTTTCATGACTCTGGAAACTTAATAGTACCTTTGGGAATCCTTTTATTTCTCCTCCTCCAGCAAAAGGGCGACATGGTGAGGTTTACTGGGCTCTCCTGTGTTAAACACATTACCAGATTTCTGTGTTTCACAGGACAGGAAATATTGAAAAAGTACCTTGGATCCCAACACAGGAATGGCCAGCTTTCTATTGCAGGAAGGAAAAAAAATAAAAAATGAACACAAATATCCAACTAGCTACTACTAGTTTTCTATTTCTTGATCTAGATGACGGTATACAAGTGTGTTCACTGTGTGATACTACATTGAGCTGTATATTTATATGTATGTGTGTATGTATATTATTGATTTTACAACAAAAATTATTTTTTTAAAAAGACTATCATCTACTACCACAACTTTTCATAGGTGAAGACTCCATTTTAAAAGGAGGAGCTTAATCTCAGACTAATATATTAACTTCATACTTGAAATACACCTATATCTGCTCAACTTGTGTTGCAGTTAACTAGACAAACTATCACAGATCAAAAATAAGTCAAAATGTATTTAAGCCACCTAACTTACCACACATCCTAGCTTGGCAGCTCAGCAGAGTGTAGTGTCAGCTGTTTCTACCTGTGATTGTGAGGCTGAGTGGGAACTGCTGTCAGTACCGTGGGCCCAGCATCTTGAGAGAGGATCGGACTAGGTAGCACTAGCCCAGGAAAAGATCCAAATTCAAAATTCCAAGTATGATTTCTACTAAATGTTGCTTTTGCACCATCATAAAGTTGAAAAAGAGTAAGTCAAATCATTGGAGGTCAGGGATTGTATTATCCCTTTAGCTTTTTTTAAAAAATGTGTGCCCCCTAAAAAGAAAATTAATGAACAAAATGCTGTTCCATATATTGGAATCTGGGAACCCATGATAGCTACTAATTGGTATCATTGGGGTGCTTACTACATGCCACTGGCAATTCTGAGTTCTTTAGCAGAATAAACTCAATTTAATTTCAAAAGCAATCTAACAGGGTATTTACTAGCAGCACACCCTTCACTTAAGTGGGAAAATGAATCAAAAGAAAAACTCCGAAGTTCCACCCTCCCATCTCCCATCTCCCAGCACATGTGTTCCTGTGCTCGGTTCCCTTGATGGTCAACCCGAAACAAAAATGTTAGGGTACTTGGCCCCTCCCTTTCACCAACTCAGACACAGTTCCAGCAATTCACCACACTCCTATCCCCATCCATTTCCGCACCCACTTGTTACAGTTTGGAGGTCCTTCAAAGGCTTGTGTGCTGAAGGCCTACCCCAAGCTGGGGGTGCTACGGGGGAGGTGGTGGGAAATTTGGGGTGGGGTCTAATTGGAACAGATGTATCACCAGGGGTATAGCCTTTTGAAAAGCATGTTTTGCCCTGGGTCCTTCCTCTCTTTGCTTCCTGACTACCATGAGGTGAGCATGACCTCTGCTATGACGTTCTCCCTCACCTCAGGCACACAGGAATGGACGGAGCCAGCCAGCCAAGGTTGAAACGTCTGAAACCATGACCCAAAATAAACCTTTCTTCCTTTAGATTGCTTAGCTCAGGTATTTTGTCACAGTGATGAAAAGCTAACACACCAGTGGATCATAAAAATATGCTGTTATTTCTCCCACCTTTCAAAACAAAAATTTCATCCCTACTTTCTCCTTCAGCTAACACCTTTTCTATTCCTCCTTTATAACAAAATTCCTTGAATGCACTGGTCATACTACTTATTTCCCACTCCCCTCCTCCACTCTTATCAAACCCGCTCAACCTTGCAATCCAATGTGACTGGCATGCCAACACACTGGACCTGCTCAGGTCATCAATGACCTCACTGCTGAATACAATGGCCGATTCTCAATCCTAATCATATTTGACCCATTAGCTGCTTATCTCTCAAATGCCTTCTTCACTGTGATTCCAGACATGACACTTTCTCCCTGTCTCACTGGCTACTTCTGGCTCTTTGACTAGTTTTACCTCTCTTCTCTAATTTTTGCATACTGTTGCAGGTACTCCAAGGTTTGGCTCTTACAGCTTTTCTCAGTCTCTACTAATTCCTGTCATGACCTCAACTAATCTCATGGCTTTAAATGGCATCCATATGATAGTTACTTACATGTATAAACTACACCTCTCCCCTAAACTCCAAATTCATGCATAAAAGTGCTAAACTGACATTTCTTCTTGATGCTCTTACAGACTGTATTTTTTGAAGACTGTCCAAATTCACAGAATTTCTAATTCACAGAATCCTTAAGCAGAATACAATGCTTGTTCTATGCCATTAAGTTTACAGTGTTACAATAAACAACCAGAACACATGTGTGAACATCTCAAACAGACCCCAGACCAACTGCCAATGGTTTTGCCCTACTTCACCATCCACCCTCTCCTCCTCCCCAAAACTCTGTTCCTACACATCTCTTACAATTCAGAATCTCTCATCCCATTAGACACCAAAACTTTAAGAGTCAATGGGAGGGCAAGGGGAAATAAAAAGAATTAAGATGTGGACCTATACCAACTCTCCACGACAAATGCAATCCTGATGTACTGCAAATATGTACTAATAGAAAATTTAAAAATTAATGAAGAATCAATCTTGACTTTTCCAGGCCCCATGTCCAATGAATTGGTACATTCCTATTGGCCCTAGCTTTAAAATCTATCCAGAACCCATTCACTCCACATCACCTCTGCCACTACACCCTGCCCCAATCCCCAGCGTCTTCCACCTAGAAGGCTGCATGAGCTTCCTAGTCTTGCTCCCATGACCATGGCTGTCCTCTCAGCTGTTCTTAATGCAGTAGCCAGAGTGGCCCTTTTAAAAGTGCTGTATCATCTTCCTCCTCTTCTGCTCAGAATCCCCAAGCACATTCCCCTTTCACTGAAGGTAAAAGGCAAAATACTTTAGTCCACAAGACACATACTTTCCCTTCCCCATGACCTGAGGTCACTCCTACTTACTCTGCTCTAGCCAGTACACCAACATTCCTGGCACATCCCCTTCTCACCCGGAGTACTTTTGCCTTATTTATCTCTAGGCCTGGAACCTTCACTCCCTTCAAGTGAGGCCTGTGAACCCCTATCCAACTATACCACCACAACCCTGTTTCCCGTATCTGGAGGGTCAAGAAGAAATATATAGAAAGGCTTAATAAATGTGATATGCAAACAAATTTTTAGGGTATAAATAGGTCCCACGCAATATTGGAGACGTGTTCTAACAATTATTCGTTATCTAAAATTTAAACTCAACTGAGTCTTCTGAATTTATGTGCTAAATCTGGTCACCCTACCCACATTCTCACCTGCTTGATTTTCCTTCCATAACCATTACTACCTTCTAATATACCAGAGTTGTCCCTCGTTACCCAAGGGGAACTGGTTCTAGCCTTCCCCTCACTATGGACACCAAAGTTCATCTGGCTCAAGTCCCCTATTAGAGATAGCACAAAATTCACATAGACTAGGGCCGGGGATTTAGCTCAGTGGTTCTGCCTGCTTCCCAAGCACAAAGACCCAAGTTTGATCCCCAGTAACGACAACAACAACAAAAAATTCACATAGACTATATCCCTCTGTATACTTTAATCATCTCGATGAATTTTAATACCTAACCTGATATGTTATAGAAATAGTTAAGCTTTATTGTTTACGAAGGACAAGAAAAAATGTCTATACAGACGCAATTTTCCCAATAGTTTCGATCTAAGGCTGTTTAAACCTATGGATGCAGAACTCACAGATACTGAAGGCTGATGGTATTTGTCTCCCTCCACTCTGCCTAAATGGAAGCTCTTTTCTCCTATCTTAACTTACTACAGTGCTGGGATTATAGGCATGTACCCCCCAGCTCTAAAATGGAAGCTCTTAAAAGGAGAAAATTGTGTCTGTTGTGGTCACAGATATGCTTGGTTATGTAAGAGGCATTCAGTAAAAATTTAGTGAATAAGTGAATTCAAATTCGATCAACTGATACTGAAGGGATGAGCAACTTAGGAAAGATCATAGCGCTCTAAGTGCTTAGCCAGTATTTAAACTCAGGTAGTCTTGTTTCAGCTAGTTGATTTCTTAACCACCATGCCAGCCATGCTGTCATCAATAAATTTTAAAGACATGGGTTAAAAAAATCATCTTTTTCCTTCTCCCTTGCGGTTTATATAGAGAGTGCTTTTACATGTGTTCCTCACTGCTTTACTAAAATGGAAGAATACGCCACTGCTCCAGAGCACCCAGGATACATAAGATGAAATGATAAAGCTATAACCCATTTATCTGAGTGTTATCAAATGGAATAATGGCTTAGGTCTAATAATATTTTTCATGTTTTCCCCTAAGAAATTTAAAACTAAAAGATCCTTCAAACACTTCCTCTATCCTAGGCAGACTACTCTCTCCCTTTTCCCTAGGAACCTATAATGGCCATTATAGGTTGCTGCTGTTGGTATCTATGGACAGCTTTCAGCATCCTTCCATACACAAGACCCTCTGACTGCTCTTCCCTGAATTCCTAAGGCCATGCATCAGTCCTTGGCCTGAAAATAATCCCTCCTCCCTCTTTACTCTAGATACCTTCCCTCTACGCCTCAAGCCCCTCATCACTTGATATCCTGCACTACCGTTCCTTCAACTTTTCATTTTGAATGCACAGGGGAAAAAAATTCCACAATAAACACTCAATACCCAGGATCAACAAATATTAATATTTTGTTATTTTCTTTACCCTGTGTAATGTTTCTGGAGAAATAAGGAAAAGGAGCGCCTCTCAACTACATGGCAAATTAAGCACTGAATTAAAGACTAGCTACAGGACTAGGGTGCACTGGCATAGCTCAGTAACCTCTTGAATAGTATGTGGGAGGCCCTGAGTTTGATCCCCAGGATTGCAAAAACCAAACCAAAGCAGACTGAAATAAAATAAAACTGCCCAGATCAGCCACAGTCCGTTCCCTACCCTTTCACACAAGTCATAGAGCATCTTCTCTCATCCACTACAAATCTTACATCATCGGAAGATGTTTGAGTACAACTATACATTTTGTAAATAACAAGTCCCCATATCTGCAGCCTAGAAAAAAATCCAAGGACACAGTAGGTAGGCATTTAACAAATATCTAAGACATTAATGAATAAATCTGTGAACAATTCATCCCAAAACAAAAGTTTGTCCATAATACATAGGCAGTTTATACCCTTTAAAAACCGAACTGTAAGAGAAATATTTTTGTTATATGAACAGATAACCCCCTGTAAAAGAAAGACAAATTTATCTCTGTAATTCTTTATTAAAAATACTGCTGTACACATAGAAACTGAAACCAGGGTTAAAGATGAATAACATATATTGGGATCATGACATTAGAACTTAACATACTGGTGCTTTTCAGGGAAGTTGTTGACATCCAAATAACAGAACCAAGGTCAAAAGCAAATGCAAGGTACCCTCAAAAATATTTACAATGAAGTAAATAACTAACAGAATTTGAAATAGGTACAAAAAAGCGAAATGACCAATGTTACATGATTTTAAGAGTTGTCCTTTCTGTGCTTTTATCTGTCATAACAGGAAGGTATGGAAAGTTTATATTCTTTAATCGACTGTTCTCAAATATTAAAATCTTCCTATGGATTAAAGACTAACTTTCAGACAACCTCTTAAGTGGAATTATACTATGGAAAAAAAGACTCCCCCGAAAAACACCTACACAGAACTGAGAGTTCCTTTGAAAACCATTCCCAATTAAAAAAAAAAAAACTAAATGAAAAATAAATATAAAAACAAAGCTAAAAAATATGTATTACCTGACACCAACTGTTTTCTGGATGATAATATTTACTCATGAAAACATATCAGCTGTCTACCTTTATATTTAAACCAAGTCCTGAGGTTACTAGGGGCTGAAGCAAACTAGTATTTATGGTGCACTCTTGAGTTTATGATATGAACTTGCCTTGCAGAGGGAAGTTTGCTGGTCTATACAGAATGAGAGATTCAAGCCCTATTTTACCCCTGCCATTCCTTAGCTTTCACAAAACATTGGTCCACAAATTAAAATTTTCAAAAAGTTCCCAGACCCCAAAACAAAAAGATGATCCCCTTTCATTTTCAAAGAAAACAATATTGGAAAAAAAATCTCCAGCCCGCTTATAAATTAAGCATTTCATATTTTTTCTAGAATACAAGTAGTTCTTTTTTGTACAAAAGAATTACAATATGATTTGTCAAAAAACATATAAAAAGACAGCTGCTCTTCCTCAAATACATGAGCTAATGATAAAAGACTTTTGCATGGTAATGTCTCCAAGTTCTTGTTCCTTTTACATAAAAAAGAACATTATGATGGCAAATGTTAATTAACTTTATCTTCTGAATATTGAACATTATGCTCTCTTAAAATCCATCCAGATCAAATGCAATAACTGATTTTCTTGTTAACAACTGATGCTACCAAACCTGGACTCAAATACACGTGTTAAAACATGTAAAGCGCGTCTCTAGTCTTCAAAGCTTTCAGTGAAGAGAGGTGCTTTTTCTTGATGCAAATTTCAAGGCAGAGAAAAATCATTTTAAAGCTTATAAAAAGAGGACAGAGAAATACTAAAAACTTCTCTGCAATATACAAATATGTGTAATTATTAAAATTGAAGACAGTAACATCAGTTGCAAGTGCCCCAGAATCTGTCCTGACCTTCTTTCTCAGTTTCCACATTTTCTTCATAGTTTCATGGTAAGCACCCAGTGCTAGTAAAACATTCAGTGCTGGGAAAGGAGATATAGTCCTCACTACTGTTTTTTATGAAAGAAAATTCCATGTATTTGGCAGTCTTCAGTATCAAAGAATAGGCATTTCATTAACTAGAAATCCCACGAATACCCCAGTTTGGCGATAACTTCATGTCCAAATATAAGAAAGTTACGAGGAGGAAAATTCCAAACTTTTGAGATGGACTTCTTCAGGAAGATCCCACAGAGTGAGTTATTATCAAAAGTACTATTACTTTGGGCTAAGCAGTGACTGCAAAGGCACAGCAGATCATTATCTCTCCAGATTCAGGCTGTAAAACGTCAGAAAGCTCTTGATGCCAGACCACTGCTGTGTTTAGTTCATCTTCTGAACAGTGTCTCTGTGTCTGTATCCAGTGTAAAGTACCATAATAAAGCTGTGGTTCAAAGAACAGAACTTTATACAAAAAAAGCAAGCTGGAAATAACCTAAAGTAAGATACTCCTGAACTTTAGGTCTTAAACACAATTTCTTCATTTTGTTTTTAATTAAAAATTGCATAAATGTAAATTATCTGGCTAGCAGGCTTTCTTTAAAAAAGGCTCTTTTGTGAATTTGGAGCAAACAGCTACACAAGCTCCCTCAATTACTACTCGTCTGATCCTCATTCAGAAAAGATTTAAGTAAACCAGGGGAATTCATACCCAACAATTCAGTGATATTTCTCTCTGTATATTCTTACCAACAGAACAAGAATCTCAGCTCGAACTAACAGTGGATGGCATACAGAGCTTGCATACAATACTCTTTTAAGAATTATGCACTATACTGCACTTCTATGAAATTATTTACCTGGTCCACTATGTCATTTAGGGCAATCTGTCCCAAAAAGAGCAAATTCTGCAACCTTTAATGGCAAAAGATGCTTCCCAGTATTGTTTCCCAAACATGTCCTTGCAAATAGTTTCCCTAAATCAGTACACAATGTGGCAAAAGTTCAAAGATTAGAGAAGTCTTTAGAAAATTAAAATTAGTGCACACACGAGTGGAAAAAACAAAAGCAGGAGCATCATTCACCTGATGGTGCTCCTTGATCTGAAATGAATTCTTCACAGACAGAGCCTCCAATGGCAGCCAGAGCTCTTGGATGAGTGAAACATTCTTCCTTTCAAGTAACAGTGCACCTGACTGATGTGCAAGCAGCTTTACTCATCTCCTGTATGTTTCCCCAATGGGAAAGGAGACGGCGAAACAGTTCAGCTGTTGTGCAATTTGCTGTTGGTTAAGTTCCTGCAGGCATTTTTAGCAAACACTACAACTGGCCATTTGCAGCTGCCATCAGTTCTTGAAAAGTATTTTCAAAGCAGCGCTTTAAGTCACTGTAAGTTACCACAAGTACACTCTTCTCATCTCTGGAAATCAGGCTTATTTTTTCTGGCACTCCAGCATCTAGCTGAAACAAGACAGATACACAAAATACCAAGTTCATACCATCAGAGGAAAATCTACCTCATCTATTTGAGGACATTTCCAACAATGATAACAAATATTTTAAAGAGACTTTTGTTGTATTCCCTTTCTAGATATCCATAAATATTCCACATTACTGGTCAGTATGCACACAATGTTCAACTCAGATGTTATAAAAACATCTATGTTTCTACTTATTCCTCATGTTTAACATTTGTCTGCATTGCTATATTTCATTAAGCTGATACTCTATAATTATTTCCCTAATATTTTCCTTTCTTTGTATCTGGAATTAAAATGCAATGAACATATTCATCTACATACTTTTTTTCTTCTGTATGAAGTAACAGGACTGTCCCTTAGGAGAAATACTTAAAAGCATAAATAACAACAATATGAAATATGACTGATTTCATAGCTTACTGTATACAGCCAAATTGTTTTCCAAAGGTTATCAATTAAACATCACTAACTTTCAACTTGTAACAATTTACTGGCAGTCCCACATCAAAGGAGTACCTTCCTATTTTGACATTTTAAATTAAATGTGGTTATCAAACTTTTTTCAGACATTTACTTTTGTTATTTCCTGGTGTAAATGCTAGTTTATGATCTTTACCAACATCTACCTATAGGAATTTGACAGTATTATCTTTGGTCTTTATAATGCATATATGCTAATTCGTAGCCCATCAGGTAAATTTCCTTATGATTTCTATTTTACTTCTGTTACTTTCCAATACACTTTTTTCTTTCCTTATTTCACCAAGTGATTCATTGAAATATGTTTAAAACTCACGTAAGGCTCAAGCTTAACACATTTTACCAGTTCAGCTCTGTCATTATTTCTGCCAAAATAAGCTCATGTAATATGGTTATCCTTCCCTTTTAGTTTATTAAACACTTTTCAGACTTAGAAAACTGGCACACTTCAGATCTGGGATAAATTTTACTTATATTATTTTATGATATAAAAGAGATTTTCTTCAAATTTGCAATTAGTCTACTATTCATTAAATTAATCTTCCCTTAAACTAAATGTCTATGGCTTATTCCACAGGCTCCTGGTCAGTGTTTGTAATAGTTTTGTGCATTTTAATTACTGGTGCTTTAATACTAAGGATAATATGTCCTAAAATCTGGTTATTTTCCACCCATTGCTCTCAAGAAAATGTGATTTCCCTTTAGAAGAAATGCAAGAAAAGTGTATATCACAATGGACTGTCAAATGTATCTATAGTTTTATGCTGTAGACAATACTAAGAAGTTTTAAAGAAATTCAAAACAAGCTAAAGTAGTACTTAAAAACAAAACAGATCATTTCCCCTGAAGGTGGACCTAACTGCACATTAACAGTTCTAAATCATATGCTATATGTAGTATTTTCTCCTCTAGTACTTACAATTTAGCGACACTTTAGGCCAAAAGTCTGTAAATATTTTCTATAAAGAGCAGGATAAGAATGTTTGCTTTTTTTCTTTTTCCCCCTCTAGTCCTTTACAATTGTAAAACTATTTTTAGGTTGCAGGCTACTAAAAAACTGACTTGGAATCAATTTGGCCAGTGTTCATAGTTTCCAGTCCTTGTTTACAAATAAGCCTATATGAAAAGTCTAGAATTTACTTCTAAGGACCAGTTTTAAACTGTGTAATTCCAAATAATTCATAAGGAAAACATGTTTCTCCTTTCCTTTGTAAATTGTATCTCTCCTAACATTTTCGAAAACATAAATCTCACCTCTCAAATAAATTTATGATATATGTATTTAATTTATCCAATCACCTAATCCACCACTCAGAACAGCAGGGCCAGTTACTGATGTTGCCAATTCTGTACATTTATTATTGTAATACTTGTAGCTAATAAATTGATAATATAATGCACAATGACTTAAAACAAAATGGTTCAGTTTAAAAACAAAATTATGTTTGTTTCTCTCACTCATTTTACTTGGTATAACAAAATTATTTGTAAATAAAATACAGTAAAAAAGAGGAAAGCAGTTATTTTATGGCATTTTATCATCACAAAAAACTGCAGAATTATGCAGGTGTTAGGAAATCTTACTCTAGAAAATGTTATTTGAAAAGAATTTTGTAGGCTATAGGAAAAGTACATCTTGATTTTACAAGTCTTCTAGGATTTATTTGAGATGCAACTCTACAATTTGTAGGTAGCATGGTGATCTTAAAAATCCAGATACAAATTACCTTGTTAAGACAAGAAATGATATGACTGAGGTCAATCCAAGGAGCACCCGCTTCTGTCACCTGATGAAAAAGATGATCCCTAAAGAGTTTCAACAGATAACGGTCTCCAGTCTCTGACCAAGTAGGATCCTTTTGAAACCTGGGGGAAGTTAATATTTTACCTCAGTAACCATGCTGTATGCCATATGGCCATGCTTATTTTTCTGACTCAAGACTACTTTAATTTTTTCCAATTAATAAGATATTAAAGGGTTTTTTTGTAGTGTTAAAAAAATCTTACTGAACACTGAAGTACATGAATTCCAGTTTGCAAGTCTCAATTCTCAGGAGCAATCACCCTTTATGGATTATTTTTGCTTTTTTATTTTAGCTCCTACTATTAGATAAAATGGAAAATAAAGAAAAAAAGCCTATGAATAGCTTTAAACTGAGATTGTAAGAGAACATTCTTTTTTTCCCCCTCCCATCCTGTAGGTTATAAAGACGATCAGATAAGTTTTCTTCTTCACCAATGACCATGGAATAAAAAACTGTTCAAAAGGACAAAAAAGGTAGACAGATTTCCTACCATTTGATCTGAAGGCAAGGTGCAAAGAACTAGAGAATCAGATGATCACTGTTAGTTTTCAGTGACCTTAGGGAATTTAACAGTCTGGTGGGTAAACAGATGATATTCAAATAAAGAAAGTGGTAACTGCATATTTATATAATGCCATGAAAAGAATATGACAGAGAACAGAAAGATGAATTCACCTAGGAGGACAAGGAAGGTTTTCAGAAAAAGCAGTAGCTGCTCTTCTCAGAACAAGGATGCTCCTTAGTCTGTGATGAGTATTTGCAAAGGAAATTATGGAGCATTGAGTAACATAAGAAAGATTTGTGTGTCTGGATGGGGTTAGAAAAGAAAAAGTAAAAATATAAGGAGTGAGGGGGTAAAAAGGAAGAGTAAGGAAGAAGGGCGAGGATGAGAAAAGCTAAGAGACTTGAAGCAAAGATGAGAAATAGCTAAGGCTGAAATAGCAGAATTGAGGAATAGTTCTACAGAAAGCAAACAGATGACTCCTCCCCCAACCCCACCCTCACCTCTGGTGACAGAAATCTAGAGGTTTACTCTCTGGAAGGGATGAATCAGAAAAGCTCTAGTCCCAGGGATGCCATTAAAATGGACACTAAGGAGTGGTAGGTGAGATATTATTCAACAGAAACCTTCCCCCTGCCTGGCTCCCAAACCATGGCTGTCAAGCCTACACTACAGACAGTAGGTTGGGAGATTATGCTCAAGAAATATGACATTTTGGAGTCTATCAAAAACAAACAAAAACCATACATAACAATATTATACTATCCTACTCACAGAAAAGCCCAACATTCTGCAATCCCCACCTCATGCAGAGTTTCCCCATTAACTTTTTTAGGACTTAATTTTTAATAGCAATGGATGGCCAAGTGTCCAAATCTTTTGAAGAGAGAATAAAACAAAATAAAATATAGCAAATTCATGATTTCCTATGAGATACTGCACTGAACGAAACAGAACCCCCACCCCCCCCGCAAAAAAATATAATCCCCATCAAAAATTCTGAAACTGACAGCTTCAGAAATGGTAAGATAAACACTTAAAGAACAGAAAAGTTTTTGGAAATTAAAAATTCAGTAGAAAATATAAAGTTCAAAGGAACAGAAAAAGCTTTAATTTTAGGGAAAATAAAACTGAGATAAGGCCCAGAATGTAGAACAAATAGATTGACAGGTAGAAAATAAGAAACAGACTATGAGAAAAATCACAAAAAATCTAACATCTGAGCAATGAGAATATCAGAAACAGTTACTGAAGACATAGTAAAGATCATGTCCCAATACTGAAGAATGTTAAGTTTCCAAAATTACAGGGACCCACCTGTTAATTCATCATTTTTAATCCAAAACCCACACCAAGTTACATCATTGTAAATGTCTGAGAATCACTGACAAAAGACCCTAAAAGTTTGGGGGATGGAAAAGATTTGGAAAAAAACTGGCTTTGACTCTAGCTAGAAGTTTAAAAAAGAAATAATGGAACAATGCTTCAAATTCTGAACAAAACTATGATTACTATTAGCTAGCAAAATCACCCATGAGAAACTAAAAGTTAGAAATCAAAAATGAAAATTTAACCATCATTATTGCAGATGATAAGGTGTACACCTGGGAAACCTAAGAGAATCTACTGAAATGATGCAATCAATAAGATATCAAGGTACAAAATTAGAGAAAAATCAATTTTTAAGTTCACCAGTAACAAGTAGCAAAAAGTCAAAATGGGACAAAAACTAATACCTAACTTATTATTCAGCATACTATAAACTATACAGAGAACTTAAATACTACTGAGGAATACAAAAGTAGACAACAAATAAAACATACTATGATCTTAAGACAACTCAATATTTAAAACCACAAATGCACCAGGTGTGGTTGTGCATGCCTGTAATCCCAGCCCTCAGGAGGCTGAGGCAGGAGGACTGCCATGAGTTCAAGGCCAGGCTGAACTATACATAGCGAGATCCTGCCTCACAAAATAAAAAAATAAAACCACAAATGCTCCCTAAGTTTACTGACATACACATATACACATTTATCTTCCCTATAAAAATACTATGATATTTTTTAACTGAACAAGGTGATTCCAGAATTCATAGAGAAAAGTAAACAGTTTTAGAAAAAATAATATACAGTGAAATGAGAGACAAAAAAGAACTAACGTTGCTAGATTTTAAAGCTTCCATCACTGTGATAGTTATGGTGGAGGTGCTGCTCCAATATATTGGGAAAAGCTGGACTAATAAATAGGTTCTGGACTGATAGGTAGGTGTTTCGAGGAAAAAATACTGGAGTCATACCTTACACCATATACAATTTCTGAATACATTTACAAAAAAGTTTAGTATGAAGAAATGAAAACAGAAACAATCTACAAGAAACGAGAAAATAATTGCTTTATAATCTTGGAGTAAAAAGAACTTTCTAACTATGATCCAAAAGCATAAAAGAACTGTGATCAATTACAGTGCATAGATAGACAGACAGACAGACAGAAAGAAAGATGACCAGCTTTAAAAAAAAAAAAAATCACCAGAATGAATCTTTCTAGTTCCTATCTATCAACAAGAAAGAAAGGTAACTGAACTGAAAACAAAAATGGGCAAAGGATATGAACAGACAGAAAATAGAAATGGATCAAAAACATAAAAAAGGTACTTACATAGGCTCAAGAGTAGTTTCAAAAGCAAACTGCACTGAAATTCAATTTCTGACCTATCAAAATGATAAAACTCCAAAAGTTTGAAAAGTAGTGAGGAGACACTCATAAATTATACAAAACTTTTCATTACTGTAATAGTTCTAAAATTATAGTGACCTATCTACCAATCACAACTAGGCTGAACATTATGCAGACAAAAAATTAAGTATGCATAATTTAATCCTTATAGTACTGTTTACACTACCAAAATAACTCAAATGTCCATCCATAGGGAACTGAGGGAATAAAATAGGATGGACTATTACCTGGTCATGAAGTATGAGGAAACAACATAGTGGTTAAGACACAGACTTCAGGCCATGGTCTAGATTTGAATCCTGGCTGATACACTTAGTAACTTTGTGACACTAGACAAGTTATTTAACCTGTATATGCCCAATTTCTCTGTTAAATGGGACTAATAACAGAACCTCCATCACGGGGCCGTCATAAGGACCAAATTAGTTCACATTTATAAGCCTGACATATCCTTAACATATCTAAGCAGATTTCCAAAACATGTTGTTATGAGCAAAAAAGTAATACACAGAACACTGAGGTTTATAATTTTTATATATTTAAGAAAGATATATATGGGGGGACAAAGGGAGAGATGGGGGGAAGGAGAAAGAGTTATATTTGTATCTCTGGAAGTTAGACAAAAGAAACTAAATTTAATAGGAGCAACTGAGGAGGCTGGGAATATCAGGTAGAAAGGAAATATTCTGCATTTTTTTACCACAACCCTTTTTTTCTTTTTTAAAGAAGATTTTTAAAAAATATATAAGAATTTTCTGAGAACTTAAAATTTTATATACAATCATATTATGAGTAGTGTGTGAAAGACTTTTTTTGACTTGCAAGGACCCCCAAAATTTATCATTCATAGGAAGCTAGAAAAAGGATATGCTCCATTAAATTAAAAAAATAAATCAAGGGAAAAAGCAAGAAACAGGGTAACAGACAGAGAGAGAAAGAAACAAGGAGAATTCCCAGGACAGAGTGAAGGGAAGCTCCAGATCTAAAATATGAATGTGGGCAGAGTACAACCAGGCCAGATGGGAATAGCAGGACAGAGAATCCAGGAGAATTTTTCTGAGAGGGAGACAAAAAAGGTTGCATATTTTTGAAAGGTGTTTTATAACTCTTGCACAGAGTTTGCAATGAACTGGTAGCAAATATTTTTCATTTGTTTAGCTTTGTAAAACAATTACCAACTCTAAGGAAACAAGCCCCTCCAAAAAAAGTACAGAAGAAAGGAAATACAATTATGCCTATGTGATACAGCTATGAACAATATTTACCTAGTCATAAAATGTCAACAATGAATAAAGATTTCACTCAACATTTATGGGTTAAGTGGAATAATGTGACAGAGTATGTGTTGCACATGCTGAAGGAAGGTCGGATAAGTCATTAGCTGAATTAAATACTGAAAAAATATCAAGAAAGAGCAGTATGAGCATATATTTTAAAATAGAAAGATAATTGCCAGGAGAAACGGTGAAAAGAGTTTTCAAAAAATGATTCAACACGGAAAATGTCTTCTTCATTTAGAAAATTACTAAGAAAAGCCCTAATTAAGTCTTTTGATTTTGAAAAGGGCAAGTTGATTTGAATCTCATGGGTAGAAAAAGAAAATTCCACAACCAATGTAGTACCTCTAATAGATGAAATGATTCTGAAATGTAAATTATTATAATCACAATAGCTGCAATTCTGTTGTCTTTGACAGCTATATATTACAAATACCAACTCTGCTTATGAAGAGATAATTAACTTTTAACTTACAAAGAATGCAGAGCCAAATGACAACAGTGTAAAATGATGATGCTTTCCAGCACTACCAAAATGACAGCTATAAAAATTGCATTTTAATAGAAAATAAGAGGCATGTAACAACTAGAGATTTCTGTAGTCTTTAAATTGACCAAGGTAAATTGAGTTGACCAGGCTTCAAAGGAGACAGGTTATTAGTTGTAAAATGCTCCTCCTATACAAACCACAATAGAGATTTCTAACACCATGCATTTTCTGTATGTGTCTATGTGTGCAAAATTTATCAGGTCAGCTATATCCAGGGTGGGTTTAAGAAATAATACTCTAAACAACCTTGAGATCACATAAGAATCTTTCTCTTTTTTTCAAATAAAACCAATAAGAATAAGGTTTACTCATTCTCATTATGCAAAATAGTGCCCTTGATAAAAATGTTATAAAATACTGTAAATTCTTACTCCGGCCTCTCATTGATTGTTCCCAATTTTGCTAGGAGCCTAAACAGTCTTCCATTTTGAACCTCCTATAAAATAGTTTAGAAAGAAAAAGGATGTTAATGATCCAGCTAAATGAATATAAAAACCAATGTTTACAAAAACTGGTATCTTGCACCAACTATTACCTTTAAGAAATAAATCTTAACATCCACAAGTTTTGATCATACTTTTAAACACAATACATCCATCAATGCAGTACTCTAGGTTACACAGCCAATCATTTTTAGGAATTGTTAAAGTAACACAAAAAAAAAATCAAGGTTTTTTTCATGATTATAACAAAGCCATGAATGAAAACAAGAAAACAATGCCCAGAGAACATGAGAAATTAACTTACTAAATATTTGTTTGTAAAAATATCTACAATCTTAGCTAATTAGCTACTATATTCAGGACAATAATTACTGTTTTATACCTATTTATAAACACTGATAGTAAGTGCACATATGCTCTTTTAACCTCATTCTTTACCTTTGAAAGGTCTTCTTCAATGACATCATTTCTCATTTGAGCAGCATCCAATTGAGTATAAAATCGAGCACCAATCATGGGCATGATGTCATTTACACTTCGCATCCTGTTTTGGTCAGTCAACAAATACCTAACCAAGATAAAGGGAAATCACTTGAATGCCCAAAATGCAATTTAAAAAACCAACATAACCCACAAACACATGGCTAATGCTGTCATCATCATCTGGTGCATACAACTTGAAAACACATTTTCATTCAAGTCAAGTTTACTTTTGAAGTTTAAATATTTCTCTTCACTGGAAAATTTTAAGAGCCAATGGAGATATATGTCTCTTTCTAAATTTTCACTATTGTAAAGTGAGAAAGGAAAGTAGAGGAGGATTACATTTACCCATTTCCATTCTCAAACTCTTCTTTACAACATTGCTAGATGGAAAGATTGTTAAAGACTTTTTTGAGGGGAGTGAAGTACTGGGTAGCTTTTCCTGTTGCTTTTCAAAAGTAAATTTTTGTTGTTGTTTTTGAGATGGGATCTCAATATGTTGCCCAGCTTGGTCTTGAACTTGTGGGCTCAAGTGATCCTCCTGTCTCAGCTTCCCAGTACCTGGGGTTACAGGCGCACACCACCATGCCTGCTAAGAGATAATTTCTGAAACTAAAACTGGGTCTTCAATTAGGCTAAGTAAAGGAGCCCCAGCTTTTAAGGATGCTACCTTCTTCTGCTCTGCTACTTTATTTACCAATTGTCTTCATATATTTGTATTTCTGAGAAATCTTTACATATTAACACACATCAGAAACCAGATAATTTTCTTCTATCTTTATAACTAAGACAGAAAGTAGTACAGATTTCAAGAGCTACTTGTTAATGATCCTCAGTCATGTGTTACTATGTAATCTATAAATAAGCCATTGTCTGATCTTCACTAAAGCAGTTGCCCACCTTTCACTCTTTTGCTTTAATTCTTATTGTTTCCATAGGACTTACCACTATCTGAAAATATCTTACTTGCTTATATGTTTATTAATGCTTTCTTCCTATTAAGAGTGTAAGTTTCCAGGAGATGAAAATTTTGTTCAATCTTGTTTAATTTGGTATAAAGGGGCATTCTTTTGTTGAATAAATGAAAGATTATACCCATGCAAATTCATTTATAATTACTGACATATTTATATTTGTCTAATTATAATAAAAGTTACTATAAGCTATGGGACTTTAACAAATTACCTCTATTTCTCAGTTTTGCTGTCTCCAAATTAGGGCTAATAATGAGTGACTGAGAGAAATTAGTAAATTAATTCATGTTAAGCAGTTCAAAACTGCCTGACACATGGTTTATTGCTCCATAAAGTTTAGTTCATAATTACTATTGAAGTATGATTTTATTTATTCACTTTTCATTAAGGAAAATTTCAAACATTTATAAAAGTATCCAGAAGAGTATAATAAATCCCCATGTATCACACCCAATTTCCATAATTATTAACATACAGCCAATCTGTTACATTTATATCCTCTATGCCTACTTTTTTTTTTTTTGGTACTAAGGATTGAACTTGGGTCCTTGCGCTTGCGCAGCAGGCAATGAAACCACTGAGCTAAATCCTCGGCCACTCTATGCCTTTTTTAAAAAGAAAAATCTGGAGATTATAACCTAAAATTATTTAAAATATCCTGGGTGTTGCAAACTAAGGCTAAGAATCATCACTGTGATCATATATAAAACAAATGTTTTCATTTAAAAAATAATCTTATTTGGTTCTTAATAGGATCCAGGCAACCACTGGTTTCCAGTGCTCTGTTACAGCAAGACACTTATGCTAGTGTAAAAAGAAAAAGTGAGCAGCCCTATCCTCCATGCCCCTAATTCCATACCCCAGGGCTGGTCCAAACAGAAACTGAAAAATCCAGGGTTACATAGAAAGATCAGATGGGTTAGCTGAAAGCTAAAAGAGACTGTTGATTAGGATCAGTAAGTTCTAATTGTTTCTAGAATATAATAGGACAAGTTTCAAAGAGATGTCCTAGTATCTCTTCTCTAGTAACTTAAAATAAAGGTCATAGCTAACCACCCTCTGGAATCTCGCAATATTAGACACGTATGAGCCAGCGAGAAGTCCGCCTGTGGGGATAGCATTCCAGTGGGTCTCTCTTAAGCCCAATTCAGTTCAATCTATACTTAAAGACTCCCTGGTGTCTTAAGAAATTCATAACAGCTTTCATTCTCTAGAGTAGCATGGGCCAGGAGAACTGTCTTGAGATGATGGAAACTTCTGTCTGTGCTGTCTAATGTCCTATACTAGCCAGGACCTACCTGTAGTGTTGAGCTGTTAAAATACGGTTAGTGTAAAAGAGGAAAAACATTTTTAAATTAATTTTCATTCAAAAAAGAACATACAGCTAGAGGATATCAATACAGCATTACAGGGTGCCCTGTGACCAGACGTTTAAAACGTCAATAACTAATTTAAACACATTGGTTTATTAATTTATTGAAAGAAATATATTCTTAGCAATAACAATTAACTAGAAATTGTCTATTTTTGCTTTTTTCTAAATAGTGGGGAACTAAACAGTCACTGAAAGGTGCCGTATGAAAGTAAACAGTACCAATATAAAACAAGCTATTTCTTCATCTCATATCATTATTATATAAATTTTAATTATATATTAAGAACTGGGCCGGGGATTTAGCTCAGTGGTTCCGCCACCTGGCCAGCAAGTGCAAGGACCTGAGTTCGAACTCCGGTACCAAAAAAAAAAAAAAAAAAGAACTTACAAGATCAGATTCTTCAGGTCAGAAGAATAGTTGATTGTCACCAATTCCATGGCTTTCTGTAAATTCTCTCTCTGAATTCCTGCCAAAGAGTTGCAAGCCAAAGCCAACACAACTTTTCCTAATGATATCAGATCTGCTTGCTGACATAAAAGAATAAATATAAATTTTAATTTATAGGTACACACTTAAGACACTAATAATACTACCTAAATTAGAAAAAAAATCATCATTATAAATAAACTACAGAGCTTAGTGCAGGGTTCTCAAAACTGGCACTCTAGAATAACCTGGAGTTGCTAAAAAGATTTCTGAGTCTCTTCTCCAGGGATTCTCATTTAGTGAACAGACCCAACATTTTTAAGCCACCCAGATAATGCTACTGAGGGTAGTTCTGGGGGTACATTTTAAGAAACATAAAGCTATTTAACACCAACTATGGGACTGTTGCTTTTAAATTTAAATAGAGCTAATTTCTTCCCAGTTACAGTAAATTTAAGTTTATTGTACAACTGCTTTATTATGATCACTGCAATTAACATACTTTTTTCATTTTGCAAGAATCATAGAACATAGTGTGAAGATTTAAAGGAAAGTTATCCCATTATAAACATAATCATTACTAGTGGAGCATGTTTGTTCTCTAGATCATCAAAAATGATGCAAACCTCAATGAGATCTCATCTATCTTTGTTTCCCAATAAGACTATTTTTGCTTGTATTATAACAGATCTTTGAGTTCTGGAACTCTTTCCCACTTTTTTTTTCTTTTTAATGATTTATCCTTCTGAGGCTTGCCTTCTAAAAGGATTTTCAAGAGACAGTCAACTGAAGTGAGGTAAGTTCTTTATCACCTGCTTGGTGGACAACCACCACACACTACATGCCTAAGAAAAAGCCTGTTAACAGAAAATCATTTGAAATAATTTCTACCAGAGATTTCTGTAAATTATCTTCAAACTCTGAAATTTCATCAGAATTACTGAATACATGCCCATTCACTGAGTAATGGTTTAGTATAAGGAATTTTCAAATCAAGCCGTGTATTAAAATCACCTGACAAAAAACAAAAGTCACCTAGAGGACAACCCTTCACCCCTGTTTGGGTATTATTATCATCCTGTGATAAGGGCTAGGTATGCTTTTCTAAGGATCCACAAGAAATTCTTATATGCGGCCAGGGTTGAGAACCACAAGGTTAGTGGACTATCTTTTAAGCCACTCTGATATTTTAGCATTAGATGACTTATCCTTAACAACATTCTATCTAAACAGTAAGGGATCAGAAGAAATTAAACTCCATAACTAAAACGACATTTAAAATTTAAAATTTTAAATTTTAAAATGTACCTAAAACTAGGATTTGTGGATCTCACATACTGACTACGAGATCCTATAATCAACAGAAGAACCCATTAGATACACAAACTACTTCGAATCTATCAGAAAAGACACAAGACCTAGTGTCAGAATGAGGGCCCAGTGGGCAGAAGGGAAGGTGTGCATAAGAGGCACTGTCACCATTGCCTTAGCTGCTCTTGGAGGGCACTGCTTTGCATTCCAAAGAGTCTCTTCAATCATACTTAAGATCAAGTGAAACTTTCCAGGTTACATAAATGAAATTACAGAAATCTTGGCCAAGAGAAATCAAGAGGACATATCCATGCTAACTATAAATTTCTATGGGTGTTCTAAGCCAATATATTGAGCAAAGCAAACTGAAGGTGGTTGGACTATTTATCAAATATTTTAGTAGCAGGTACCAACACATAGCTTCCCACCCCTTAAAACAAGAGATATTTTCACTTTGGCTCCACCTTGAATTGATGCTGGACTAAGCCTCCATCCTAGGACATTCCACTATTTCCTTGTATGAGACAGGAAAACAAAGGTCCAAGGTAGCTGAAGAAGTAAGTGGATTAAAAAAATGACAACTATTCTGAGTACATACATCACCACACTAAAGCTAACTGGAGGTAGAAACATCCATTTTTAGAAATAAAGTATATATAAAATATAATACAGATCAGAACTCAACATCATAAAAACTCAGTAACTCTCCTTTCCTTGTTTCACAGCTAAATAATTTTCTATTTGATATTCTGCTTCTTACCTCCATCTTGGTTTTCCCCCCATTTGCTGAATTCAGGAGATTTCCCCCTAACTCATTTTCAGTTTCTTCCTAATTCTTGATTTCTTTGTGATTCTATCTATGGCTCTACTTAATGTCCATTTTACTGAAAGTCCATCTCTATTCACCTGTCTGCAACAGACGATGAAAAATAGACCACAAGAAACAATGCACTCCTTTCTCGCGTACCCTCTTTGTAAAACTGCACTCCCCCTTTCAGGACTATCTTTAATTCTCTCCTATACGTTACTATAAATAAGTTACATGAAAAATCTTCCGCACATATACAGCAAAAAGAAAATTATCTAATACATTCTTTACTGCTGAAAAATAAAGAGGACTACTGGCTGAAACTTGACTGAGTTTATGAAGGTAGTTCCTGGCTTACAAAATCAGTTGCTATAATGCTTAAACATGGTTGTTTGAAACTCAAGGATCATTTTTTTCTTTTAAAGAGCCTTGTTTTTCAAAGTAACTAAACAACCTGTAAAATAACTGAAATAAAGTACTGTACATTTGTAAACAAAAATTAGAAAATAATACTGCTGTGACAGGAAAAGTAAAATAAGTCTGTGTGTGTGTGTGCACATGCATGTTCACATGTGTATTTGGAGGGGGATGTGGTAGAGATTAAATCCATGCCATGCGCATGCTTGGCAAGCACTCTACCCCTAAACTACATCCCAAGCCCAGATCACTAATTTCAAAAATGAAAAATCTGTTCAAAAAAAGAATGTAGAAATAACAAGGCATATTTTGCTTTGTTTTTAAATGTGGACGGGGGTTTTCTAGATTCTTAGAATAGAAGTTGATGGTACTAGTTCTAAATAATTTCTAATATCCCTCCAAAAATTTAATATTTTCTTGGATTAAGGAAGATAACTTTTGAAAAGCCAATAATCAGTCACTTTTGGAAGCATAAAAATAATGAAAAATTAATCACAGCAAACTAATTAGGCAATAAGTGTAAGAAGAAGAAAGTTGCCAAGAAACAACACCTTGTTAAGATGGAAGGAGCAAATCTTCTCAGGTGGAAGAAAGCTGCTGTTGGAGAAAAGAATCAGTCAAGATTCTTTCCTGTACTGCCCACTAGATGCTGCTGTCAACCAGGACAGCCTGGCTGCTGTCAGGGTTAGGTTAGGTTGGCTGGGCAGAGAGAACGGAAGATAGGAAGCCTCCATACACCTGAGTGCAATGAGTGAAGGAAGTCTTGGAACTGCACTCACTGCCTGTCGTTCAGTAGAAAGAAATGTATACAAGAATTGGAATAAACACTTTCTTAGACTCTATTTCTTATTGTCCCTTCCTTTTTGTTCCGATATTTTTATCTTATACTGAAGTGAACTTAAATCTTCTTTCAAAATTTTAAACAGAAATTGAAAAGAACAATGGAAAGGTAAAGTGTTCTCTATATGATTAAAAGATTTTGCCTTGTACCAAATCTCTGTGGGTCAGACATCAAGACAAAACAAAACAAAAACCCCAAAACTACTTATGCACAAAGAGCTGAAACTGCCTTAAACTGACAGCTGCATGTCCCAATGTGAAGCATTTCAACACACATTGGAGATAAAATATTTACTGTAAATAGCCATGTTACTTACACAGAATAATCAAGGATAAAGTAACTGTTCTTAATAATTCTTTACAGAGAACAGTTCTTTCTTTCTTCAGTGCTGGGGATCAAACCCAGGGTGGTGAACATGCTAGGCAAGCAGTTACCACTGAGCTACACCCCAGCCCCAGGGTCTCATTTTCCTATACCTTATCCTACAAATAAGGAAATAAGAAATAACAAAATAGCTAAGAACATCATGGGGCCTAATTAACATTACTGGAATAAAGTTAAGGCAATAACAAAAGTCTGATAATATGCAAGAAGTGAGTGACAGGTTTGGACTAAACAAAAGAAAACAATTACTTAAAAAATGACAAATCTAACAATCCTTTCAAAGCATTTCTAAAATTTTGATTGGTGGGACAAGTGTTCTAAAAGCAAAAAAAGAAAAGGTGTGACTAGTGAAAAAATAGTGTCATTTAATATAATTTACCAGCTGACTAATGAACATATTTCCATCCATTCTGAGGACAAATTTCCTAATCATATAAATGTATTTCCACTTGGAACAGCTAGAATCTCTGACACTGCCATGAATTCTGTACATTCCAACCTATAAGGTTTCTTATACTATCACCTCATGTCATTTAAGAAATGCATGTTCAAAGTCCGCAAAGAGGCCACCCAAGAATAAATTAAAATCTAGACTTAACACCTGAAATACTTTAAACAAAAATTTATCTTTTTAATTATAAGTAAAGCATCCATGTTAATTCTTACTCACCTGGTACTGTGCCATTAATGCCAGTGGATTATTATTTTGACTGTTATCAAATGTTAAAACATCAAAAACTCCAACACAATTTACTCGCAACCTTCAAGGACCACAGATTTTAAAGAAAATAATTAGAATAATTTTTCTTATACATTAATAGATATTTAACATTTCCTCTAATATCAGAATGATCTCAGAATATTAGGTACTCTAACTTTCATTCCCATCTGCACCCCCATATGATCTATACCAAATATTTTTAGACATATGGAACTTAACCTCAGGGATATCAAAGGTTCTAAAAATCAGTTACTGATCACCTTTATTTTTTGACTAATAGGTTAGTTTCCTTTTTATCTCTCCAAGCTGTTTATTAGTTATTCATGAAAGAAACTTAAGTTTCCTAACACTAGCTAAGATGTACTAGGCACTTCTGCACATTTTACATGTATTAACATATTCAAATCTCTCAATGAATTTGCAACACAGGTACCTTAAAATAGGGAAAATGGAGTTAATAGTACCTGTCTAATAGCAGTGCGGAAACACAGAAAAATTAAGTAACTTGTTCAAGGTCATATAGGTAGTAACTAACAAAGCTAGGATACGGACCCAGGGAACCTGGTACTGGATCTTCAGCCACCCTTCTCCCCCAGTACTGGGGATCAAGCCCAGGAGCACTCTACCACCGAGCTACATCCTCTGCCTATTTATTTTTGATATAGGGTCTCACTGAGTCACCAAGATGTCTAGGCTGGCCTCAAACTTGTGATCCTCCAGTCTCAGTCTCCTGAGTTGCTGGTATTAAGGACACGTACCCAACCAGATCTTCAGTTCTTTATGCTATGCTGCCCAAGACAATTTTCAAAATTTTGGCAATTCAAACTTGGATAAAGTCAAGGTCTATGCTGCTTAACTCTGTATTGGTGGTTTTCAAAGCACAGACTTAAACCAGCAGTGAGAGTATCTCTCAGGAACATCTAGGACCTGCAGACTCCCAACCCACTGCAATGTTCTGGGATAGAGTCTGCAAACCAACACTCTGCAGTTCAGCCTCAAGGGATTTTGGTTCACGCAGAATTGTGATTCTACATTAAAAAGTTGTATTGATATTTCTTCTCTACTCCCCTAACCTATATGCTTTCTGATCCTTACCAAGATTTTTGGTTAATAAATAAGCAGGCACTTCATCAAGAATTCAACATTTTCGAAAAAACTTACAAATGAATTAAAATACCACAGCAATTCTTCTGGATGAAATGTGCAAAAAGGTAAAATTAAAACAAATCATTATAGTGTTTTCTTTGGCAGCACATATACTAAAACAAATCATTATACTTTATTTGCTGCCACTGGTTACGCAGTTAATAAAAACTCAAAATGCTAGTACCTTGTTTTGCCAGTTATCAGAATCTTTGTTGGGTCCATAACTCGACATGCCAAACCTGCTGTATGAATGGTACGCAATGCAGAACTCAGTTGGACAATGTATGCCCAAATGAGAGATTCTGGCAATAATCCAGCATGCTGCCTGGGCAATGGTCCATCGTGTTGACCTATAAAGCAAGTAAATCAAGAAATGACATCTTCATTTAAATACACAACTAAAAGACTGAAATATTCAACCCTAATTTAACAAAGAAAATTCATGTATATTCACAGCACAATACGTCAAAATATCTATGTACTAATAAATTTAGATGATTCAAAAAGTGATTCTAGTGATACATACCAAAACAATGTCAAAGATGACTGTAAAGAGGTTAGGGGCTTAGGACATAGCTCAGTGGTAGAGCAGGGGCTCAGTATGCACAAAGCTCTGGGTTCAATCCCCAGCCCCCCCCCAAAAAAAACAGTTTAAATAAAATTATTTACCTAATGTAGTAATAAAGAAAAGAAATATAAAAGTATAGCAAATACATAGTGCTTATTTTGTGCCAGATTTGATTCTGTTCAATTCACTTCAACTCATTTTAAACTTTTTATCAATTGCTACATGATATCATTTTCTAAATTAATATATTTCTTATAATGGGATTTTTCAGTTTGTGCTAAAATAAATTGTATGATAGAAGAAAACAGTAGACTTTCCACACATTTGGTATGTTAAGTTATAATCATTCAGACAATACTTTAAAATATTTGAAAAGGATTAATTCCTATGAAAATGTGTTAATATATCAAATAATCAGTCAACACCAAAAATAAAATAATTGTTTTTTTTAATGGAAAAAAATGCTATGAAGATATGCTTCTGAACAGGGAACATTTGGCAATGTCTACAGATATTATGGTGTCCCCACTAGAGTAGAAGGGCTTGCTTGCTGCTGGCATCCAGCAGGTAGAGGCCACTGTTAAAATACTCTGCACTACACAATACAGCCTCTACAGAAATAATTATGCAGCTACAATGTCAATTGTGCTTAGGTTAAAAACCCAGCTATAAATCAAAATCAACAGTCATTTCACAGGTGTTGTTACTAAAATAAACTCAAACAACAACCATATTCAACTATAGAAAAAGTTATACCACATCCCCTTCAACAAAATTATGCATGTACCTACAAAAGACATGGCAAAAGGAAAACAATGACCACACTACGTGACCAGACTTCAATGTGAAACAGCCCTGTAACCACAACTTTCTTCTTTCAACTGTCAGAATGCAAAAAGCAAAGTCACAAGTAAAGAGAAGTAATATATTTTTATCTGTGATTAGTCTTTACTTTAAGGAGTTGCAATCTGAAAGAGTCTATAATGGGAATTCAAATCTTGCCCCTCCCCTTTAATTTCTGCAAGGTATATATATTCAAGAAAATCTTTGAAAGATTTAAAACCATAGCAAAGATTGTAATGCTTCTTTCTTGGCAATAAACCAGAAAATGAGACTGTCCTCCAAAACACAAATTAACAGATCTCTCAAAATGGATTTTTTTCTCTGAAATAATTTACCCTTTAGCTAAACAATTGCTGGAATAAAATTAAAACATTTTGGTTCTCTGAATAACTTTAATTATAAGATGATTATTTAAGTAAATATTAGAAAGTAGGGTGATAAAATATCCCATGTTTAAAGTTCCTTGAAAATTTACTTTGAAGACTGATTCCCTAAATATCATGGAATCCTATCTTTAGACAAAATGATTTGTTTATAGAATAATATAAATAATATTATAGTCACATAGGTTTAAAAGTGAATTAAATTGTATTTAGAGACTATAAAAGTGGGATATATTTATAATAAATTAAAGATATAATTATGAAAGGATAAAAATGCAACAATGCTAAGGGAGACAAAAACAAAACAAGAACGCAAAAAAAGTACCAGTCATGATTATGCTTTGACTGTAAAGCCATAAATACTATTCTTTTTAATGTATGCATTTTATAAATCATTTTTATTCAGAAAGCATCATACTTTAAAAGAAAAACTATTTTCAGAGGAAGAAGGTTTAACACATTTTCCATTTATTTCAAACATCAGAAACATGAGTGTTTGCAACCCATTTAAACCTCAGTAAATACAAATATTATTTCCTAACTTTCTGCAGATTAACTCCATTTCTTTGAAACATTTCTTTTTAAAATGCAATAGAATCCTTAAACTGAATCATCATGGGGACAAATTTACATGCACTTAAATTACAAACTATTTTTCCATAGAGTAATAGTATTTATCAAAATTTTTTTTCTTACCCCACTTTCTTTTGGTGAAATAGGCATCAGCATTAGGGTCATTAAAGTGTCTGCTCATCACAGTTTCTCCTCCAGCATGGAAATCATATGCAAACACAAGTGCTTTAAATAAAACACAACCAATCATTATTGAAGCCTGCCTTCAAATAAGGAAGTTTAGCAGCAGTGAGACAACTATAGTACAAGTTACTCACAAGGCTCTGCAAATGCTTTAGTGGTAAATACTTCACGCAGGGTTACAATATTTGAGTGCTGAATTTTTTTCCACATATCAACCAACACCATGCACTTTGTGTTAACAAGACGAAAACCTGAAAAAGAACATTTTTCTACTATAATAAACTTTAAATGACATCTCCTGTGGTAGTCTATCAAAAATGTACAGAAAATCCTGTTATAAATTGCTTATAAGGTAGTAATTTCCAAATGAAAAACATTATTGTCTTTTAAATTTATGTTAAATGAGTCAATATATTGAGAAAATTTTGAATAATCTTAGCTTCAATGATACAATTATAATAAAAGGAACATTTATCTTCCTTACCATGTATCCTCCGAAGGCAATATGGCAGATCATCTTTGCTATTTACAGCTTTGTAGCAAGATGTAATGTATCCAAAATTACTTGATTTCTGAATACGGTTTGGGAGTGGCAGTGGTTCTAAAGGGAATAGACTATGGTAGCTGTCAACTTCTGTGGGGACTGCTAGAATAATTCATAGGAAGACAACTTTCAATTACAGATAATATCAAAATATAAAGAGATCAAGTCTACTATAAACCACTCAGGTATCAAAACACATTTATATTATTAGAATAGTGTTGACACAACAAGTCTATATAACAAACTACTGCTTCAATATCAATAAAAATAGGCATAAAACAACCAAAGAACAACTAAAATCCATGAACTAAAAAATACTTCCTATCTTTTACATCACAATACACATTTTTTCTCAGAAAAAATTATTAGAAACAATGATATTCAATATTTTTTATTCTGGTGTTGAATAAATAAAGACAGTTTTAAAAAATATTTTATTTTATATAAAATATATAGAGACATGAATTCTTATTTTATAAAGCACAAATTCCAAACAAATCACATTGAATTGGGTATTGTTTTCATGTGTCTATACCTATGCAAGTACCTATAAATATAACAACTGATACTGAAACTCTTTTTTTTTTTTTTTGGTACCGGCAATTGAACTCAGGACCTTGTGCTTGCGAGGCAGGCGGCAGAACCACTGAGCTTAATCCCCGGCCCAGATATTGAAACTCTTAAGAAACAAATCTTTGGCTCAGTAAGTACAATTCCAGGAAATTTCCTCTCCAAAATAACTGAGAGAGTAGCAAGTAGCTAAAGCATACTCACTGCTATTTAATAATAATGAAAACACTGGCAGTTGAAATGCTAAGAACAGATAACTGTTTACACCGTATTTTTAAACCCTAGCAGAAACAAAAACACTACTATGTTTTTGAGCCTTCCATGTTCCTAAAAGAACAAAAAATCATGTTTAAGTATATATATATATAAAATGTATAAGAATTTGTTCATGACACACTGTTAGGCTCTAGAAGTTACATGTCTTGAATCTAAATTTGATATTTCATTTGAGGATTGACAGGTTTTATACTAGAGCTGGGCTAGAGATGGATGTAGTTCAGTGGCAGAGCACTACCTTGTGTGTCCAAGGCCCTGAGTTTGATCCGCAGCACCACAAAAAAGTTGTACACAAAAATATATGCCATTGTTGGTTTCTCTATAGAGAATATAGGCAATTTGTATTCCTTTCTTTACTGCTCCCTACAGTGTAAAGCAAACATGTATCAGTTTTACAATTTAAAAAGAAGTTTTTAATGCTTCAAATACAGCCAGTTTTGTCTTCCAATTGGACAGCTTCATTTTGTTTAACTATTTGAATTAGGTAAGAATGCTCATCACATTTTAAGTGAAATAAAGATAAATCAATATGCAGTGTATATTATAGGCATATAAAACCAACCAGAAAGGAATATAACAAAATTTTAACAATGGTAATTTTTGAAAAGGAAGATTTGTATTCTCTGTGCAGGCAATACCCTATTAAAAAAACTAATTCCATGAAGTTATCTCCTGTATACTATCAGACCACAGGGCGCTGAAATTGGAGATCAACAGCAAAAGAAACCACAAAAATTTCATAAACACATGGAAAATGAACAACACACTTCTGAATAACCAATGGGTCAAAGAGGAAATTAAAGAAGGAATCAGACAGTTTCTTCAATTAAATGACAATACAACATCGGAATCTATGGGCCACAATGAAAGCAGTCTTACCAGGGAAACTCATAGCAGTAAATACTCATATTAGGAAAATAGAGCAAGCCCAATTAAACAACCTGATGCTGAACCTCAAGTTTCTAGAAAAAGAAGAGCAGGACAATCCAAAAGCCCATAGAAAGGAGGAAATTATAAAGATCAGGCAGAAATCAATGGCATGGAGACTAAGAGAATGATACAAAAAAATCAATGAAGCCAAGAGTAGTTCTTTGAAAGAATAAACAAAATTGACAAACCCTTAGCGAACCTTATCAGAATAAGGAAAGAAAAGGCCCAAATCCATGCAATTAGGAATGAAAAGGATGGAATTGCAATGAACCCAGCAGAAATCCAGAGGATCATCAATGCCTACTTCAAGAACCTATACGCCAATAAGATGGAAAATACAGAAGAAATGGACAGATTCCTAGATATGTATGAATTACCAAAGTTGAACAAAGAAGACCTAAAACTTCTAAACAACCCAATATCAATGAAATTTAAAATGTAATTAAAAACTTATCAACTAAGAAAAGCCCAGGTTCTGATGGCTTCACCGCTGAATTCTACAAGACATTTAGAGAGGAACTA
>NW_004624776.1:10251746-10290244 GCF_000247695.1 Heterocephalus glaber
TGCTGGGTATCTTCCCCAAAGAATTAAAAGAATCATACCACAGTGATATATGTGCACCCATGTTCATAGCAGCACAGTTTGTAATATAGCTAAAACTTGGAAATACCCCAAATGTCCATCAACTGGAGACTGGATAAAGAAAATGTGTTTTGTTTTTTGTTGTTGTTGTTATAAAATGGAGTATTACTCGGCCATAAATAACAAGAAATCAGAGACATTTATTCCTAAATGGATGCATACTGAGGCGATACTCTTAAGTGAAATAAATAGGACACACATGTGTAAATACTGAATAGTTTCTCCAGTGTGAGAAACTGAAAGTAAATAAGGACTAAAAGGTGTAATAGATAATGTGAAATAGGAAGAAAAAGGGCAAAAGGGAAGGGGAAGTGGGAGGGGTAGGGGAAAGGAAAGATGGGAATGGAATTAATATGAGAAAATGAAAAAAAGGAAACAAAGTCTATGTAAGTAGGGAGGGATGGAGGGGTTGAAGGGAGGGCAGGGGAAGGGGGAAAAATAAGAACCAAGAGAGTATGTAAAGGTGCAAATTTCCAATGATGAATGTCATTATATTGCATACCTAAAATGTACCAATAAAAGGATATACAGTTTAAAAAAAATGTACGTATACAGCTCAGTATTTTACAATGTGTCCATCCCTACAGCTATATCTCAGATCAAGATATAAAAGATTTTCAGCAAATTGTAAAGCTCCCTCACGCATCCACTTGCCCTGAGTCAACCACTGTTCTGCTTTCATAAATATTCCTTAGTTTGCCTGCTACTGAATTTTATAGAAACAGAGTCATATTCCTGTATCTGGCTTCCTCCACTTGCTGTGAATGAATCTGTGAAAAATCTGTGGGATTAATCCATGATATTGCATTTGTCAATAGTGTTTTTTTAATTGCTATGGAACTTCACATGGTATGAATATATTACAATTTATTTCTCTGTTCACCTGTTGATAGACATTTGGATTCTTTTCAGACTGTTATGAATAAAACTGCATAAACACCACTGTTATCAGATCATCATCACCTAGTATACTAGGAACATGAACATAACTGCTGGAAAGTGATATGATCAACAAATAAATAATATGATGGGAAGAAGTAATAAAATAGTTGCCGTTGCCAAAAAAAAAAAAAAAGAAAACTAATTCCAGGGCCAGGGATTTAGCCCAGTGGCACAGCACCTGCTTGGCAAGGGCGAGGTCCTGAGTTAGATCCTAGGTACCAAGAAAAAAACTAATTCCAGAATATAGGTTCATAATGATCTCTCCACCTTTGTAAAATACTCTGTGCTTATTTTCTCTTAGTTCTCAAAACAATCCTATGAGACAGGATTCCACATTTCATAAATAAGAAAAATAAGAATTACATAGGTAAGAGAGGGAGTTGAGATGCAAACCCAGGACTCTTAATTCTGCAGTCTTGTACTCTTCTTAATCCCTAGATAGCATTTTGGCCATAGTTTGTAACAACAGACTGATTCAATGTCACTTTCAAACTTTGGTCAAGTAGCATATTCTACTAAAATAAAGGCAATATAAAAGAAATACATGCACATAGAACAATTAACTTTTACTTTTGTCCATTTAAAATTTTTCATTTGATTGATCCATGTAATTTCCACAAAGAAATCAAATGATGGATTAATTTTGTTTCCTGGCTATTTCATATGAAACACTATTTTAACTCAAGGAGTAATTAATGTGAAATTTAAAAGATCTACTGAGCACCTACTACATACTGGTGAACTCCTATTAATGAAAAAGGAGTACTTACTCTCAATAAGCATATAGTAAATGAAAGCACACAGATTTATATAAAGCATAATACAAGACAAGTAGCTATTAAAAAATACAATTCACCCTGGCACTGATTCTTAAACTTTAGCATCCCTCAATATCTCTTAGAGCCTTGTTAAAAGTTTGCTCGTTTCCATTCTGAAGTATTCCGTTAGTAGGCCTCAAGTGAAGTCAAAGAATTTATAATTCTAACAGGTTCCTAAATTATAATGAAAATGAGGATGCTAGTAAGGGATTATATTTTGGAATGCACTATACTATGGAAATAGAGAAGGAAGCTAAAGATATTAGGAAAAATCTCATGAAAGAAATGACATTTTTAACTACTGTAAAAGATGATGATAAGACTATTCTCAATGAGCTAAAACAAGTAGAAAGGGTGAGGAATGGTGAGGGGGTAAACAGGACAACAACAAGCAAGGCCTGCACGTGAACACTATGCTTAGGAATGGCAGGCTCTTATGTACTGGGAAGATAAAGTACACTACAGACAGGGCAGAGTACAGACAAAAGTGAAACAGGTGTGTTGGGATTAGATAACAGGAAAACAAATGCCATACTAGGATATAAAATTTATTATACAACAGTGGTACTCATCTCACTAGTATGACAGAGATTATATCTATGAAGGACATATATCAACTAAAAACCCTACACTCTTTCATGTGACCATTTTCCAGCAAGTCATATAGAATTCTGCAGATGGTAACAAAAAAATTTGTGCTTCAGTGGATAATTGCACTATTTAAAGGATACTTCTCAGGTGTCCGATTGTGTGGAACATACTTTGCAATTCTGTAAACCATAGATAACTGACAGTAGTACAAAGTAATTTTTGTCTAGACATGAATACTCTGTCCTGACCAATGGAGGTTCCACAGACTTCCCTTGACATCTTATAAGGACTGCACTGAATCTATAGGTCAATTTGAGTAGAGTAGACATTTTAACAATATATATTGACTTTCTGAACACAGGCATCTTTGCACACTATGTCCTCCTCAATTTCTTTCATCAATGTTAAAGTTTTTATTATAGAGGGGCCGGGGATTTAGTTCAGTGGTTTTGCTGCCTGCTGTGCAAGCGGCAAGGACCCGAGTTTGATCCCCAGTACCAAAAAATAAAAAAAATTTTTATTATAGAAATATTTTACTTCTTTGGTTAAATTTATTCCTAGGATTTTATGTTGGGGTGGGTAGCTATTAGAAGTGGGATTGCTTTCCTGATTTCTAGTTCAAATAATTCAGTACTGGTGTTATTTTAAAAGTTACTTAATTTTTGTATGTTCAATTTGTTTACTAGTTCTAATAGTATTTTGAAGTCTCTGGGGATTCATTACATAAGGGTAAGCAATCTGCAAATAGTAACAATTGACTTCCTTTTTAAAAATTTGAATGTCCTTTATATCTTTCTCTACCTGATTGCTCTGGCTAGGATTTGCAGTACAATGCTGAAAAAAGTGTCACTGTCATTCTGTTTACTTTTTCACCATTACTCAATCTTGTCTTATTTCAGAGCTTAAGAGAAAAAGCTTTCAACTTTTCCCCATTCGGTATTATGCCAGCTGTTTAGCTTTTTTTATACAGCCTTTATTATGCTGAGGTATTTTCTCTTTATATCTAATTTGCTCAATTTTTATAAGGAAGAGATGTTGAATTTTAAAGAATTTTACTGTTTTCTAGTCAATTTAACAAATGCACATAATTATTCATGAATGAATGGGTACCTAAATCACTATCAGTCATTAAAACAATTACTGTAAGGAAGATACTCTAGAGATAAAAGCCAAGAAGAAAACCAGCGTAGAAGATTACATCTATTCTATGTAGCCTCTTGCAACTCACATTTTTACTTATTATATTACTAAGATTCTTCTGTATTGTTGCCAGGCCATATATTTTCCTCATCTATACTGTTATAAAACATTCCACTATCTATTAATTCATGCACTGTCCTTCAAATGGGCATTAGGATTGTTTCAGGTTCCTGCTGCTGTCAGTAGTGTTTTATGAATATCTTCTCCATCTTCTAGCTGAAATGCTCAAGGGTTTTGCCTCATCTTAGGATCAGAACTGCTGCGTAAAAGGGTACATAGTCATCTTAAGGAGTTTTCCAAAGTAGTCAGGTTCACCACTTTATATTACCACCAACAATACATCTGAGAACCTGTGGATCTATACCCTAATGCCTTAAATGGTCAGATTTTAAAATAATATCTTCCTTGTATTTCTCTTTGGAGAAAACAATCTTTGTGTGCTGTATAGGAAAGCTTTCCCTATTAAAATGTTAAATCTATTCATGTATATTTTGGAGTAAGTTTTAAAGTTTCATTTTATATATGGAAATTCTTAAACAATTAGAGTTAACACTTTAATGTGGCTTAAGATAATGATCTTATTTTATCTTCTCTATATAGAAAACCAGTTTCCAATGCATTTTTCCCCCAATGATGTGCCACCTTTATCACAGAATGTGCCTGGGCTCTTCTTCCCAGTCTACTTCACATTAATCAACTGCTCTAACCCAGTGTCACTACCGTATTGTTTTAGTTACTACAGACTGCAATCAAGCCTTCTCTCTCAGTACAAGCATGGAGTCTTCATTTAATACAAAAAGCAATCTAAAAAGTGCTTTGAGTAGTCTTGGCCCTTTACACTCTGAAAATTTTTATCATATTCCATGAAAAGCTATGCTATGACTTAACTGAAATTACAGTGAATTAGGAAAATAGCTACTTTAATCTTATGTTCCTAAACCCAACTACAGTTTATCTTATTGAATACCTTTTAATAAACTTCCTTTGTTCATATCTTAAACATCTTTCATTGTATCTATCCCTAGGTATGGCTATTATAAAACCATTCATTCTCCTTTTAATTAAATTTTGAAGTTATTAGGGGTAGTGGTCTATAGGAATGCAACTGACACATTCTTACATGTAGCTTTTTTCTAAGCTCTATTATTTCAAATAATGTCTAATCTATCATGGTAGGATTTATAAATACCAGGTTTATTTTCTCCTTTCCAATCTTTATGCTTTCAATTTCTTTTTCTTTTTTAACTTTTGCCCTGACTAGGCAAATACAATGTTACATAATGAAGAAAACCTTCAGTCAAATACTTCAAGGGTTATGACAGATATATTTCCCATTCATTTAAACTAGGCAGATCAGTCTTAAGACATACAGTAACAGCCAGGCATACTCCTTTTAATTCTTTAGCAATCAAGTTGAAACACATTGAACTATTCTGAATCCTGATTACAACCAGATGTTTCAAGACTACTTCTGAGGCAAATGTATTTCTATTGCATTATTTGTAACATTTTGCTGAATTAAACTTATACAGAGTAAGTTACAGAAAGAGATTTTAATACTCTCTGAGAAACATTATGGTAAAATCAGAAAAACCTAGGTCTAAGTCCTCATTCCGCCTGCCATTCGCTAGGCATTGGTCCTACCAGCAAGTTACTTGAACTGTCAGCTCAGTTTTCCTATATGTGAAACTGAGATGATCATATGTCACAGGTTGTTTGTGTGAGTAATAAAGAAATGTATGCATTTAACCCTTCAATGCCTAATGTTCTATTTTAGAAACACCCATAACAGAACACAATGAAATGTTTTCTCTTCAAATTCTTGTTTCTTGAATTTTTCTAGGTAACACATATGAATTTCATGCAAAAATTCAAAAAGCTTCAATCTTCAGCATAAATGAGTTAATGAGCACACTGAAACACAGCAGTCTCAGACATAATAATTACCTCTGCTTAAGAATACATATCTTTATTAAGTTTCAGGAGAAAATCATATTCAAGTTCACAGTGAATAATCGTGAATTTTACCTTTTTTAAAATTAACCAGAATATTGTAGAATTAATGGAAATGAATAGGCAATCAGTAATATCTTGGACTGCTTTATAATAATACATAAAAACATGAAGTACTACATAAGAACTGTAATCATACCAAAAAGGACGAAAAAGTACATTTTACCTGGCATATCTGATTGATCAATTTGAGCCATTGTTATTAAATGTCTGTTGATCAGCTCCTAAGAAAAGGAAACAAGTACACTGAAATCTAAATACTGCTTCTGAAATCCAGATTGCCTAATATATGATTAGCTGGTCAATAATACACTCCCAATTATCATACTCACAGAACTTACTTCTTTGAAACAAAAATATTTGAGACTCAGTGCTAAATGAAACTGTACATATCAAATAGTATCTAGTTGCTTACCAAAAATAAACAAAATTAAATGATTTACAAACAAAGCCAGGTGTGGGAGCACACACTTATAAACTCAGCACTCTGGAGGCTGAGGCAGGAGGACTGCCACAAGTTTGAGGCCAGCCTGGGCTACATAATGAAGCTTTGTCTCAAAAACAAAAACTAAATTATTATATAAAACCTACTTTTAAAAAAATTCTGCTCTCTTAAAATAAAGCTCATTTTTGTGCCACACCATGTACTCTCAATCTATACCTCTTATCAAAAAGCTTTCTGAAGGTTAGAAATTATTTATATATGCTTCAAAGAGCCCTTTGGAAAAAAAGATTTTGGAGTATAGAAAGGTATTCCATTTAAACAGTTCTTCTATTTTCTATATTCTAATAGATAACTATTTAATAGTTTCTTAATGTACATTTTCTTAAATATAAATAAAGTATAATCTTTAAATTCTATCTGCTTTAGTACAGGATATGTGTCTAAACAGTATGATGCGCTTACCTGTCGGAGTTCGTCAGCCATGAAGAAGGAAGGTGCATTTGCTTTTGGTTGCATATAAGCAACATGAGGTGCAGTTGGAGGATAAATATGATAGTTTGGAAATACCTAAAAAGGTAGGAAGTGGAGAAATACAATCATCAATTTTTCTCAGTCAATAGGAAAAGCCTAATATGTTTTGGTACATTTTAAATCTTTATTAAAACATTAAACATTTAATTATTAAAAATTAACCATGTCAGAAAATGCTGTTATTAGAATACTTTCTAAAATAAATGCATTTTTAAAATAATTCTATATTTCACTCATCAATTTTTAAAAATCTTAAAACAAAATATTTCCTAAGATGTAGTAAATTTTAAGCTCCAAGAAGGCAAAAGTAACTCTATGGAAGAAATGTTATATACAGAGTTCACAAGTACTTTTTTGAAAGCAACTGAAAGAAAGGAAGAGGGCAGAAATTACAGGTCTTTGGGTACAGTAAGACAATGAACTAACATTGCCCTGGCTGCCCAAAGAATTACTATAGGCTTTTTGTGGTCCATCTAATCTAAATGCTATCTATACACCTGTCCAACATTTCAAACAGCACCAGGGAAGAGGACCAACTTATGGTAGGTGAGCAGTTTAGGTGAACAGAGGGATGCACTCATAACTTCACCTTCTAAACAAACCACAATAAAGTTACTAAATCTCTTTCCAGCTTCTTGTCTTTCTTCTTTCCAACTGGACTCATTCCATTACCCTATTTTCTTCTTTTTTTCCTTTCACTTTTGCAATTGAACTTTTCTCTCTCTTAAAAAGAAATTCAGTTGTTTTCTGTTGCCCTCACATGATTATTCTGCTCAGGATCTCACCTGAAAAGTGATTTTGCAATACCTGTAAGATTGCCTTTAACTTGTATCCTCAGGGAAAATAACACATCCTTTTCTTACTTTCTTTCCTTGCATCAGAAAGCACAGTTTGGCTTAACTATCTCAGGCTTGCCATGAGCATAAAGAGTGAAGAGGAAAACCATTATAAAGTATGCCATACTTAATTTCTATAAAATAGCAGAAAAAGTTTTATGAAACCTGTTAAAGATTAAGTTTCTTCATTCTACAAATATAAAATGAAATATAATAAAAATAAATATAAAAGAAGCCAAGAGAAGGGTAATATATGCATAGAATCTTTAAAGAACCAATTCTGTCTTATTTAGTTGACCTTCAATTTCATTCTGTGATAACTTTTGAAAGATTTCTGATCCCTTTCCCCAAAAACCCCACAAAACTATTAGTTCTTTTAAACTATTTTACAACAGTTATAACTACTTCTATATATGTTTTCCCATTTATTTCTCAAGAAGTGGTTGGGTATTGCTATCCTCATTTTAAAACTGTGGAGACAGTCTTATGTACAAAGATTCAACAGTGTCAAAATCATACTAGAAACTAGGTTCTTAAAAGAAAAAAGTAATCTGTCCTCTTTCCACTCAAACTCTTTCATTTGGAAATAAAAACCCCCTTCTGAAATTCAAATATATTTTTGTCAGATTTCTGGGGGGGAAGGGAGTTAATACTAGGAATGGAACCCAGGGCCTCACACGAGCTAGGCAAGCAAGTTCCCACTGAGCTACAATGCTGGCCTCCAAATGTATTCTTCATATTAATCCATCATCTATAATTGTCAAACATCTATGGTATAAATCAGCTTCTATTATTTTAGTAGAAGTTGGAGTTCTTACTCATGAGTTCATCTAATTTCTCTAGAGTATAAAATGTTTTAAATGTGGGCAAAATAATAAAACTAAAAGGGTATGATTTCTACAACATGACATTGCTTCCTTTTCCTCCTTCTCATCTCACTACTCTCTCTCTTCTCCTAATCTGGTTCCTGTTCTTTTTCCTTCTCTCTTGATTCACTAATTTATCCTGAGAAGAATCTTTTCTTCTGGGTATGTTCTTCCTCTCTTGGTTTTTGTATCCATGTTTTTTCCTAGGTCTTCCTCTTCCTATTTGTTTCATGATTCTTCTATCTATCACTGTCCTTTGATAGCTCTTTCCTTGTCCACAATCATGGCTCCCTTTGGGCTGAACTGTCTCCTTCTTTAGCACTGCCCCATCTTGCAAGCCCTTATCACATATGTGTCATTCTTCTATCCAGACATCTCGCAGTTAACTTATTTCTTCATCGGAGGCAAAAGTTTATAATCAGTTTACTTTTTTTTTTTTAAGAGTAGGAAAACTTTATTGAGAGAAAGCTTCTGTCTAAGAGACATAAGGGGGTAATCAGGTTACTTTTAACAATTACTGACAAAATACATCTACTTTCTCCCATTTTTTAATAGAGGTAAGCCTGTATCATAACAAACAAGTCAGCTCTAGCTAGCTTAACTACTAGCTAACCCACAGGCAAAACATGCCACAAAATACTACATGAGAATATGAGTATAATCTAATTTCTAATTAAAACCAAATTTGTCTCAAGTACTTTATTAGTAAGGCAGAACCAGATTAACTTAAAGAGATGAGAAGATGAGATTAAGATAGAAATTAAGTATTTTTTTCACATCACAATATAAAGATCCAAGAGGGAGGTAAGCCTCCTCATTAATAGGAAGGAACTTTCCTAAGAGCACTGTAATTCCCTCTTTAATTTAAGCATACCATTCCAGTCAAAGGTGCTGGAGTTGTGTCTGTATAGAAGTAAGTCGTCCCACCAACAGTTTCCTTCTGAATCACCTGACCAGAAGATGGAGTCTGAGAAACAGGATTATTAACAGGTGTAGAGGCACTAGAAGGCAGCACGTAACTTGCTGGGTTTGGAGTGTGGCTTCTTCTTCTGGGAGCAGGAGAAGTATGGGGAGTAATCTTGGGGGAATGAAGAGGGGAAGATCCCGCAGACAATGACATTCCTGAGGAAAATGTAAAGAAATTTCTTAGTGGAGTAATAATTGGTTTTAAAGGGGAAAAAAAACCTCTGGAAAATAAAATGCAAACATTCATTTGGAAGAAACACAACATTTAGCAAATTTTAAGTCCATAAATGACATAACTTTATCTTGTTTTGTTTATGGGGAAGTTGTGATTAAAGCAAATGCAAAGAAGGTTTTTTTTCAAATGTAGTCATTTCCAAAGAAATTAGCAAATTTACTGCAAGAATAATCTCCTCCATGGGGGGAAAGGAGATAAAAAATGATAAAGATATATATATATGTATGTGTGTATATATATATATATATATTCAAGTTCCCCCAAATGAATATTATTATGTATCACAAACATACACTAATAAAATAGTGCCCTTGACATCAAAGTTTACATTAGAACTACAACAGTAAAAAAACACCAAAAATTCAATAAATTTAATAAGTGGAAAAATACTATAACTGTGACTCTATGAAATATATAAATCTTTCCTTTTTTTAATTAAGAAACATTTCAAAGTGTGACTATTAATACGAATGTCAGATTCCCTCAAATTGTTATGGTATTAAAAACTCAAATTATCTACTAAATATCTACTGAATTTCTTTCAGTCAAATACAATTAACAAAATTGTTTGAAAAAGCAAGAAAGATAAATTAAGACTAAGTTCAAACAGATGGCAGCTTAAACATCCTATTTTTTAAAATTCAAACTGTGTATTGTTTTGATGCCTTTTTGTCTTTAAATAACCATGTACTGTATTAATGTTTACTGAAAACTGCTGCAGATGCATACTTTAAAAAAGGACTACAGATACCACTAAGTTCCAGTGAATGAATGTTTACTCAACCACAATCAATAAGAACCCATTATGGGGCCAAGGATTTAGCTCAGTGGTTCCACTGCCTGCCTCGCAAGCGCAAGGTCCCGAGTTTGATCCCCGGTACCAAAGAAAAAGAAAAAGAAACCATTACAAATAGAACACCCTCTGTTATGCACCTATAGTGGAAAAACGGAAAGGACAATTACCCTTTGAGAGATCCCAAGCTAGCTGAGAAAACAAGACTACATCATGTATAAAAGACATAAAATGACTTACAAAAACACTCAAAAAGAGATTAATATACTGCAAACTACATGCATAAATGTGGATGAAATGCAAATTATCTGGAAGTGATCAGTTCTGAGCAAAGATTTTAAAAAGCTATATAGAGCTATAATTATAATTCCTGAAAAACCAAGCTTCCCAGGAACTGCTTTCTGGCTATTTGGAGAATGCCTACAGGCCTTCACCATTGAAATAATATGCCATCTCACAATCCAAGAAAAAAGTCATCAAAATGCCTCTCGTCACAGAATTATGGTTAACAAGGATTTGAGTTTCAATTTTAATAATTCACAAGACATCAACATTATTTTTTAGAAAACATGTGGGTGGATAAAAATAAGCTGGAAATAGAGATAACACTTATCTTTCCTCTGGATAGCCCTTTGTACTTTCTAAAAAGCCTCACCATAATTACTTCTTTTGATTTTCTGAGCAATTAAAGTAAATAGGAAGATAAGGTAGGTTAGGTTATAAGCATCATAGCACAGACTAGAACTTAGATATAGGAAGGTTATGTTATTTTTGACCAAGAATGTATCTATAAAGTCAACAGCAAAGCCCAAACTCAAACCCAAAACTCCCAATCTAGTACTCCCCACTACTATTAAAAAAAAAAAAAATCTGCATTGACATTTAAATAGGCCAAGAGTTTTCAGGTATGTCTTCTATGTAAAGTGAAACATTAAATACCTAAAGCCTTTTCAAAACAAAACTGTATTATGAAGAAGTCAAGTTACAGCTCTGTTTTTATCTATCTTTATAGTATACACTTAACTGCAGGTTAATCAACATTGTGAGGACTATTAGACTAGTACAAACACGCTCCACTTCTGTAATATAAAATGTATTTACACGGTTTCTCCTAAAGCTAGTCTCTAAGCCTTTGCAAAATAAAACTGGTGATTCATTGTCTTTACATTAAATAACAGCAAGCAGTACAGATACAATTCTTGAGCACTTTCCCTAGGTCAGGCACTGATCTAAGTGCTCCACATCCATCAGTCTACTTAATCCTCACATCCACGGTGAGGTAGGTATACCATATTCATTTCACAGAGGAGGAAACTAATTTAAAAATCAAAAGAATGAGTGTATGCAGAAATAGTGATTCACAAACAATAAAATAAAGATTTAAACTCAGGTCTATTTGATTTCAAGGTCTGTGTTCTCAGTCAATATTGTGTACAGTTGCTCAGTTCCTAAGTCTTACAAGAAGAATAGAAAGAGTATCCATAAAACTTTTAGTAGCTTTAGTGTGACTACTTGAAGTATACAAGGAGGCAAAGGTACAGACCGTGTGACGTAATACCAGAGTCTCATTCACAGTGGGTATACGTGTAACCTAGAAACAAAGATAGGATCTTGCCGAGCATGGCAGTATATGCTTGTAATCCCAATTACTAGAGAGGCTGAGACAGAAGTATTTCAAGTACAAGGCCAGCCTGGGCCACTTACTAAGACCCTTCTCAAAATAAAAAATAAAAAAGGTCTGGGGATGTACCTCAGTGGTAGAATGCATGGATGGATGGATGGATGGATGGATAGAAGAATCTCTCAAGATTGAATATATAAAAATATTTACCACAAACTAAGGTCAATTAAGAAGGAAATTCACACCCAGGTAAATTTAAACTGTATCAAGATTTTTCTTAGGAATTTTTAATTTTGTGAGGTTATTTCAATAGAAAGTTATAGTACTAAAATTTGAGTTCATATATCTGAGCCAAGGCTAACTACAATTATTTAAATATATTCAACATAAAACATGTTCAATAGTAAGCATCACCACCCATAAAGAGGATAAATTATATAGGTAGTTAGAAATGAAATTATACACAGGGCCAGGGATTTAGCTCAGTGGTTTCACTGCCTGCTGTGCAAGCACAAGGACCCGAGTTCTATACCTGGTATCAAAAAAAAAGAAATTAAACACAAAATTACTAAAACACCAAATTTAACCACAAAAGGCACAGCTTTATCTCACTTGACACATTTAACAAAATGTTAAAGAATAGAGTAAAATATTCACATGCCAGCTTGAAGAAAGATATTCTGTGCTTAGTATTATGACAATATTACAACATAACCATTAAGGGTTTACATACAACATTAAATTATAAATAGCACAAAGAAGTAGAATCATACTAAAGAAACAAATAGTTAAAAGTAAGGGTGCTGAATTAAAATGAACAGATTCTGCTCAAATCAAGTGAAGCTGATTCAAAGGTAAGAATTCTTAAATGACTTCTTCCATCATATATTACTCAATGTTTAACAACACGAGTATTTCCCTAAGTGTTTAAAGAATCCATTTCATATAATAAAACTGAAGATTTTCTAATAATAACGATATACATCAAATATAATAGCTTTTTCTCATTACAAATTTCATCTTAACACTCTCTTATAATTTCTAGCTTTTTGGGGGTGAAGGGCTACCAGCAGATATTACAACACCTGACATGAACTAACAATCAACAGAACACTGAATCAAATACAGTAACATACAGAAAGTCAGCTTTACAAAATCTATAAGAATGAAAATGTATTTAAAATTTCCTGAGTTAAGAAATTCTACTTTTGTATTTTATTACTGTATTAGTTTTTGTCATTTGCTGTTAGAACAACATTTTGGTGACATTACATGTAATAACTGCAGTGTAATTAGTTGAATATGCAAAAGACTGAAGTCACAGATAATAAGTTAATTGCCTTCAGGCATCTGAAAAATTCTTAAAAGTACCTACTTTGAATAAAAGTGAGGAATAATAGAGAAGTAGCCATTGGGGAAATTAACAAGAGTAACCAACAAAATGAAGAAATAAGACAAAAGAAATTTCAAAGCTAATTTATGAGGCAAAAGTAGTGTTGTTTCTGGAAGACATAATTCTATTTTTGGAATCCCAAGAGAAACAAACAAAGCAAAGACAAAATTCATTAAAGTAAATAAGTACAAAATTAACATATGCCAAGTCAACACTCTCCTAAATACAAACAACTAGTTAGGATAATACTATTTCTGAAAAATGAGAGCCTGAACAGATGCCCTTCCTTCCTCATTCCCTATCAATGTTATGAATATATGGAACTTTAAGAGAAAGCACAATATTCAAAATCTAAAAATATAGCTGAGATAAAAACAACAACTACTCTAACAACAAAAACCTAAAGCAAAATTTAAAGCCAAGAGACATACTGTGGAGGTTTGGAGAATCTCAACCTAGGTCAAATATACTGTCTAAAAAGTTAAGGCTTTAATGATCACATGGGCAAATGAAATGAGTCCATAAAATGTGGAAAATAGAATTGAAACCTCTATGTAAAGTGAAGATTCTCTGGAAAGGCTGTACAACAGTGCACATAGACCAGAAATTTTCTAACTATTAAGTGTATAGTATCAAGAAAAGGATACCTGCCTGCCAAAGAGAGATGGAAGAAAAAAGGAAGAGGGTTGGAGGGCTGGGGTGTTTGAGGATATGGGAATGCTGACCCCACGCCTATCCCACGCACTGGTAAGGAAGAGAAAATTCCCATGAGACTCTATGTTATAGGAATACCAATGAGAAATTAACATATAGATTTTGACTTGTTCTGGCAAAACCCCTGGATACCTAGATGAAGCAAACACCTAACTGTTCTGATAAACACTTTCACAAACCTAGAACATATAGGTAATCTCTCCCCAAAATAAGCCTACTGGCTGGCACAAGACTGTAATCTTAGCTAGTCAGAAAGTTGAGGCAGGAGGATCTCAAATTCAAGGTCAGCTTGGGTAACTTAATGAGACCCGGTCTCAAGAAAACAGAAAGGCCTGGGGACATATTCCAGAGGTAGAGCATTTGCATAGCATGCACAAGGCCTTGGGTTCAATCCCTAGCACCACACCCAAAAAAGCAACATGCACCATACCCACAAAGAGAATTAGCACCCTACCTACAAAGAACCTTGTATAACAGAATAATGTAACAGAGGTTATAACATATTATTACTGCTAAAATGATGAAAGATGACAAAAGTATCAAACATCACAAAAGAACAACTTTTTGAAACAGAGCAAACTAGGCTCTTTAAGAGTAAAAATTATAAGCATTAACATTAAAGGAAAAACCCCTCAACAAAATAGATACAGTGGTATCTCAGTTCATGGATGTTTTTGTTTGTGAACAATTTGGTTCACAAATAAAAGCATTTGGCAAAATTTTGTTTTTGTTTGCAAACTCTACATCAGGTGGCAAACATGACCTTGGCCATCTTTCCTGCACAAATGCAAATATGGCCATCTTTTCTAAAATCGTGGAACAAATTAAGTTCATGAACCGAGGTACAGTGAAAAAGAGCTGAGGAAATCAAACTTCGAAAATATGAAAGAGTGGTTAAGAGACATAAAAGATATGCAACATACCACATCTACGTTGCATCATATAAATATTCAAAAATTACTTCAAAAGTCATCAAAATCTAAAAGTAAGAAATAAAAACCTTAAACATAGATATAAGCCTTCAGGACCTCTAGTTAAGCCATGGTTTAACATACAACAAAAATTTAAACTTTCTGTACTTCACAGGAAGCTATCAAGAAAGAAAAAAGGGAACACAAGAATGCATAACATATCTGCAAATTTAGCCACAGGTGGTGGTGCATGCCTGTAATCCCAGCACTCCAGAGGCCAAGGAAGGAGGCAGGAGGATTGGCCATGAGTTCAAGGCCAGCCTGGGATACACAGTGAGCTCAAGGCAGCTTGAACTACACAGTGAGACCAAAAAAAAAAAAAAAAAAAAAAAAAATTTTTAAATCTGAAAATTCAATAAAGGTCTAATATGCACGATATGAAGAAAATTCTTACAACTTTATAAAACAAACTGCCTTAAAAACTGAGCAAAGAATTTGAACAAAATTTCTCTGAAGATATAAATGGCAATAAGTACATGAAAAGAAACTCAATATCATTAGTACCAGGGATATGAAAACCAAAACCACAATGACATACCTAATTCCATACCCACTAAGATGGCTATAAACAAAAACATGGATGATAATAAGCATTAGGTGAGGGAAGGGGGATACAGGAACTCTCAAATATTGCTGGCAGAATTGATAGATGGTGCAGTCTCCTTGGAAAACTGTTTAGCAGTTCCTCAAATTGTTAAACATCTCACCCAACAGACATGAAAACCTGTACACACAAAAAGTTATACATGAATGTTCACAGCAGCATTACGCCTAACTGCCAAAAAGTAGAAACAATCCACATGTCTATCAATTGATAAATGGGTAAACAAAATGGTACACCCATACAGTAGAATATTATTCATCCATAAAAAGGAAAGAAATGACACATTCTACAACATGGATGAACCTGGATAACATTAAATGAAAGAAGTCAAACACAAAAAAGTAACATATTATGTGACTCTATTTATATGAAATGTCCAGAATAGACAAATCTATGATGTCAGAAAGTAGATTAGTGGTTTTCCATGACTAGGGAAAGAAGACTACGGGGAATGACTGCTAACCAGTAAAAAGTTTCCCTTCCCGGTAAAGAAAATGTGGAATTAGTGGTGATACTTCCTTGATTTTTTTGAATACACTATAATCTACTGAACTGTACTGTACAGTTTTAAAGAATGAATTTTGTGATGTATGAATTATATCTCAACAAAAAATAATTATTCAAATATTGAAGGAAGAATGGGGTCTAACCTGAACTAATCTAAAATCAGAATGCTAGTTCAATTAATAAAAATTAGCCACATTAATTATATCTGTGTGGAAAAGTAATCACTGAATAGCCAGGAAAATTATGAATCAAAGAAAAAACAAAAAAAATTAGAAAAAAATAAAAAGTGGAATAATAACAGTAATCAGATGTCTAGAAAGTGATCAAAACTACAGAAATAAAGATGTTTGATAGAGGCTGGTATGAACAGATCAATGCAATAGAGCAGGGCACCAAAACTGACCTCATATTCACATAAAAGTATGACAGAGATGGTATATCAAACTTCAGAGGAAAAGACAAACTACTCAATAGTCACATGCGACAACTCGCTAGGCATCACTAAATATGGAATGAAGAAAGACATGAACATGGTTATTTAGAAAAATCAATAAAAATGAATCTCCTTTGCATTTATTGCACTCACATAAATTTCAGATGACTATTTGGACTGAAAATTTAAATACATATTTAAATTTTAAAATTTCTACAGGATAATAAAAAAAGATGTTCGAAACATTTAATAAAAGGCTAGTCTGCATAATATACAGGTCTTAAAATCATTAAGAAAATAGAAAGCACTCAGTGGTACTGCATCTGCCTCACAAGTGCAAGGTCCTGAGTTCAATCCTTTGTGGTGGTGGTGGGGGGGATAGAAAGCAGCCAATAGAAAATGGGCAAATTATACAAGTAGTCAATTGCACATGTACTGGTAGAGATGCAAGTTAAAACTAATTTATCATTGGTCTCTTATGTTAGCATAAAGTTTAATTAGACCATTATTAAAAAGGGTGTTTGACAGAGATACTGCCAATGCACTTCTGACACCTTTTAAAAGGCAATTTAGTGATAACTATTAGCTAACACTTTTCATTGTTAGGATAATATTAAACAATTCAAATAAACAAAGTCATAAAATTAAAAACTCCATAAAAGTAAAAATTTTTGTCTTGTTCACCTGTGGCTCACTAGAAGTCACCGAATTAATGCCTCATGAAAGGTTATTTTTAAAGCCATTTCAAGGAATAAAGTAATATTTTCTTCTATCAGAAGCAAAGAGTGCCCTTTCAGAAAAAAACACATCTAAGATTGTAGAGTGAAGATTTTCCAGAATTGAAAAGCATTAAAAATATTCCTTTTAAAATCAAGAACAAGACAAAAAAATGTTAAGTAGACTACATCTATGTAACTTCATAGTAAGAAGCAGTACCCCACACAAGACAACAGAAAAAAATACTGCAAGGGAAAACTAAAACTATCATTTGCAGAAAATATAATTTTACAAATACAATAATCCACAAAATATTAGAAATAAAGTATCAAGGTTCAAAATCACAAAAGTTAACCACATTGCCTACATACTACAAAATGATTAGAAAAATTCTGTTCTTTTAAAAACACCAAAAAAAAAAAAAACCAAAGACATCAATTATAATACTGGTAAATACTACATGACATCTAAGAATAAATCTAACAAAATATGAGTAAGACCTGAACAAAGAAAATTATAAAATTTCATGGAAAATTTAAGTTAATTTACTAAAGACAATTTGAAAAAAAAGACACGGACCCAGGTTCAGACAGGAGACAATAGTGTAAAGATGAGGATTCCCTTCAAATTCTCTGAAAGTTCAATACAACTTCATGGATTCATGTTTCCAAAGCTGCTTCCTACCCCAGAATATCATCAACAGCCCTCCTTGCCAACACCAAATCCTCTAAACTATATCATAGTAAAATTCTAGTTCATCCTTCTGAAATATCTTTTTACTCAATAAAGACTTTCTTGATAGGCTGGGGAGTTAGCTCAGTGATTCTGCCGCCTGCCTTGCAAGCACAAGGTCCCAAGTTCAATCCCTGGTACAAAAAAAAAAAAACTCTCTTGATACCCACACTTGGAAATGATTCTCATGATTTTATTCTTGACCTTTTGTTGCAAATACCACATGTAATTCAACTATTTATAGGGAAGAAATACACCTTAAATCTTAGTATTCCCATCTACACATGTCAATGGCACGATACCAGCACTAAAACAATTCTGTTGAAAAGAAATGGGTGTAGAGGTGAAGTTCTCCATTTTTCTGGTAACAACAACCAAAATGCCTAAATATAGCAATAGTCATGACCATAAAATTATCAGGAATAACAAATACCATTCACCAGAAGTACTGAGTATAACAAAAAGTTGGGGAGAGGAGAAAAGTAAATGATGATGTATTAAGCAGCTCAGATGTCAATCATCACTATAAAAGAAAGAGCAATTTGTAAGAATCAGGAGTAAAGGATATTCTCCTGACAGAGATAAGTCTGATTATTCAAATATTACTGCTTGCAGATTACTACAGCCTGGATAAATCCAGGTTACACTAAAATTTTAGCAAAACCTCAACAACCAAACTAAATCCTCAATAGGCCTGGGCATATAGCTCAGTGGCACTGTCCTGAGTCCAATACCTAGTACCAAAAAAAAAAATCCTCTATAATACATTATCATGCCTGACTACACTGAAGAGAACGGTTTAGATTAAAAATTGTAACTATATCTTATTTTTGACAGATGAACTCGAATTAGGTACAAACAGGAAGCATTATCTTTTTAACACCAGAACCAATACTTAGGGCTATATCCAAGAGAAAATCATACACCATACACAGTTAAAGCTCCAAACACACACACTATGTTTATATCCCTATATTCTAACAGGTTTTTAACATGTTAGACATTAATACATTCTCTAACTTGACTTTTGTGATGATAAATCAAGGTATAGATACAAAAAGTCAACTCCCAAGTTGAGTTCTGAGCACTCTTTCCCCCACTTGCTATTTGAGTGCTTCAGAGACAAGCTAAGTTTCTTAGTTCATCTCTATCACCAGCTCTTAGCAGAAGGAATTGAGTTAAGGACAATTAAAAGTCAGAATGCCATAGAGATATTTATAATTGTTACAGCCAATCAAGGGCAGCCTGAAGTATCTATTGGAAAGACTGAAGTAAAATATTAAAAAGTTAACAGAATAATGTCACAAATCCACTGAGCTTTCCCGGCACTGATGATTACTATATAAGTAATGGTGTTTACAACCTAATCCTTAATGTTCCTCAGTAAATTTAGTAACAAAGAGCCTTCACTGGAGGTTCCCAGGACCACCCCACATTCAGAAATTCACTGGAATTCACAATACTCAGCACATGGTTGTGCTCATGGCTAAGATTTACTGCAGCAATAGAGTAAGCACATACAGCCAGATCTCAAGAGAAAATGACACAGATATAGGAATTCATAGAGAATCTATAGGAATCATACAGAGCTTCCTAATGCACTCTCCCCTTCACGAAGAGTCCCATAGAGGATACTTTGCCATCTAGTAACCTGCACCATTTATCTGCTTGGAGAATCACATTAGCAACTATGTTCAAGGTTTTTATTTTAGACTGGTTACATAGGCACCACCTACCTAGCACACACCACAATTTCAAACTTCTAGAAGGAAAGTAAGTGTGCAACATAAAGCACACTGTTTGCATAAATAATTTAGGCCAAGTAAATCACCTAACTGAATCAATTAAGGAATACTGTGGACTCTCAGATACTAGCAAGAGCCAACTTTACAAGCACTTTTTTTTTCTACTTTTCTTTTTTGGTACTGGGAATCGAACCCAGGGCCTCATGCTTGCCAGGCAGGCACTGCACTGCTGAGCTGCGCCACTGAGCTACATTCCTGGCCCCACAAACACACATGTTTAAGGATAGCAGGCTTTGGTCAATTAGCTCATTTCTGCAGATACTTTGAACTGTCTCCAGTACAGTCACTATTTTTCATAATTCTGCACTGAAGTAAATATTGCTATAGCGACAAAGAAGGGCAAATATTTTTCTTTTCTGACAGCATGGCTTAAAGAAGGAGGGGAAAAAAGTAAAGTAACAAGTCCTTAAATTATGGCAATGAATTTATGTTGATTCCATTACTTTTTTTTTGAGATAGGGCCTGACTGTGTAGTCCAGGCTGGGGTTGAACTTATGGTGATTCTCCTACCTCAGCCTCCCGACTGCTGGGATTTCAGGCATGTGCCATCATGCCCAGCTTGATTCCACTACATTTATCCAATTTAGAAAAGAGTTACATATATTAGTGATGTATATTCCATGGCTGAGAAATGTAGCAAGATAAATAAAATGTAATTCATATAGGAAGGATCTGAAATTGTGTGTTTCATCAATAATATCTCTAATATCTGAGCTACCTAAACACAGACACAAATGAAATATGTTATACTGTAAAATAAAATTTCAGCTATTAACAGTGAACAGAAAAGACAATAGTCAGGAAAGGTCACATTTTAAATTTTGACATACTAAAATATAAAGGTTATTCAAAAGTTCACTTATTTAAACATTCAGAGTATATGAAAAAAACCCTCTACTCTTTGTTAATAATTCTTGTACTTTTAAAGCAACCCTGAAGATAACAGCTATGATTTGGTGTGTGCATTATAAAAAGATACTCTTAATTTCAACAGCTTAAAAAATACTTTCAGCTATTGTCACAGAAATTCTAGTTCTGCAAAGTATCCTAAAGAAATAATCCTAAAAGTACCTAGAAATATAATTAAAATAAATGTATATACACATAAAACATATGCATATATGTTGTTTTTTAAAAGCTAACACTAGCTGTGGAAGTAGCTCAATGGTAGAGTTCCTACCTACTATGTGTTAAGGCTCCAGGTTCTATTCCTACCATTACATCAAAAGAGAAAAAATAAATTAAAAAAAGAGAAAGAGGAGGACTTTTAAAAAATAACACTGTGATTCATATTTTTAATAGATAAAGCTGTTTTTTTAAAGACCGATAACCTAAATGGTACAGAAAACACTGTCAATCAAATGAAATTTATTAAAGTGGTAGAAATGGTTGGAGGGGAACACAAAAATAAATGATGATTCATGATGTGCAACTGAACTTTTTGCCACAATACAATTACTTAATCCAGCTAGGAAATATAGTAATGTTGTTTGAAAACTTAATAATTTTACCTAAAATAAATGGATTTCTCAAGTAATCTTCAGTATGTATTTGTTTAAGCAAATTAAAACTATCATTATCAACTTGGAATAAATTTAAAAATCCTAAATTTAGAAACCCTTAGTCAATGTTTCCATTCACAATAATCACCACATAGTTATTGTATCTTTTATCAAAGAATTATACATAAGAACAGAATTTATGAATTTATCAATAGTTTGAAGAGAATGTTTTAAAATGTCCAATTTTAAGCCAGAAGTAGTTCAAGTTTTTCCTTTCTTTTTTACAAATTAAAAACTAGACATACTTTAGTGGTTTGATGGTCAACACAGAGAGAAATGAGGCTTAATTCAGGTTGTTTAAATGCTAATCCAGCTTTGTAGATACCATCATGCTATTGAACTTAACTTAGGGGCTGGGGATTTAGCTCAGTGGTTTCGAAGCCTGCTGCGCAAGGACCACAGTTCGATCCCCGGTACCAAAAAAAAAAAAAAAAAAAGACAAAGAATTTAACTTAACCTTAAATCTTAGTGGTTATGTAAAATAATGAACTTAGGAGGGAAAGTTACAATACAAAGGGAAATGTGATTAAATGCAGAACTGCTAAATTTCAAACAAATCCTAAAGTGTCAAAAGTATAAGGTATGACGGACAAGCTCAAAACATTTATCTATGAGTTTCTGGCTTTCTGCAATAAGCCTAAAAAGCATATGGTCAGTCCTAGAGATTTAGGTCCTCTGAAAATAAACAAGTTACTATGAAGCTATGTATAACTGGTATAGGTAAGAATGATTCAAAGGACTTTCGAATTTAAAGACTTAGATAGAATTTAGTGTTTTTCAACAATCCTAGCAATATGAATAAATGTTCAGATTTTTCCCTTATTGAAATTTAAAGAATTTTTGAATCTGAAGTTTTTCTCCACAAAAAGGATACTTTAACTTGATGGCATACATTTAATTAAAAACAGCATCTTAAAATCCAGGAATACAATAAGTTTTAATTACAGTTTTGGTCACTTTTCTGCCCAGTGACACTAATGGCAATAATCTTTCAAGATCCTGCCATCAAGATTTTTTTTAAATGTTGCTAGTTTACTAAATTTTAAATTGAGTACATCTTACCATCTCATTTAAGACAACAAATCAAGTGAGAAAAAGAAATTTTAAAAGTGGACACAAGTAAAGATACAACTGGGACGAGCATCATCAGGCATGTGTGTTACCCTAATTGTGGGTCCAATCCCAGAACTGACTATGCAAAATAAAACAAATCACCCCACAATCCAAAAATATCAACAAAACTAGTAACCAAAAGCTAATACTAGCCTCTACTTCATTTCCCATAGTAATTTCACTGTTCATTCAAATTCAGCTTTGCAAATAATTGAAAGTAGTTAAAAATATTCCTATTCAAGACAATCACACTTAATAAGATCAATAACCATACAACTAATGAACCCAAAGTGGAATGGTACATAAGCTCACTTCTCTAAAGTCCAATTTTTCAAAGTGAATGTTGGATAACTATTCATACCTCAGCCTAAAAAGATAAAACGTAGAAGATCTATACAAATACTGGCTAGGTAGATTTCCATTATTCCTATACATTTTAAATCATACTACAAAATAACTAAAGTAAAATCAGTATTTATCCCATAGCCTGTTTTTAAAAGTCTTCAAAAAGATAATACAAAGTATTCGTATATAATTACTTTTGGCCTAGAAAATTATAAAGGTATTTTCTTTCTATAGCATCTTAAATCCCAGGTTTCAGATTTTAAAAGCCATTTAATTAAAAATTAATCTCACTTCCTCAAAGACTGATATAAATACTATAAAGTTTTAAATAAAAATTATTGTTAGGGCCAGGGATTAAGCTCAGTGGTGCCACGTCTGCCTCGCAGGCAGCAAGGTCCTGAGTTTGATCCCTGGTACAAAAAAAAAAAAATTATTGTTACTTGGTTAAGAGTTGACATTATCCAAAAAAGTACCTTATCCATAAGCTGCAATATAAATTATTCACTGCCCAAGTGAAATATTTACTAATCAAATCAAGTCTCATTTAATCCTAGAAGTTTCAAGTCATCAACACATACTACCTTTGCAAAGAAGAAATAATTCAAGGGCCAAAAGGTTTAATTGAGAGAAATACATATTACCTCAGGTGAAAAAAAGGTAACTTGGATTCAAAAATAAACTGCAAATATCCTATGCTGACCTCTAGGGCATACAAATTCTTGCTGGCAACAAATAGCAATAAAATTTCTACACATTAAAGTATTGTTCCAATGATATTTGGTGACAAAATGAAAACAGAGTCAACAGGAATACTGATGTCAATTGCCAGAACTGATTCCTTCACAAACCCTGTTTTCACAACAGCAACCCCTTATACTCAGGGGAATTAAAAGTTGCTGAACTCAACAATCCCTTCAGTTAAACAAACAGACCCCTCATAGAGCTGTCCAACGCTGCCCAAACTATCCATCCTTTAGTCGAATCAGTCAGTTTCATGAATTGTAGGATTTATCTTCAAGTCCAGTGCTGACTCAGAGGGTAGCTTGTTCCCTAGAGAAAACAACCAACAAAAATCAGAACAGCTACTGCTCATAAGCTCTTTCAACACCCAAGTGGAAAGGACAAACTTATTGGGTCCAAAAACACAATTCAACTTCCTTTCAACTACAGAAGTAGCCAGTAAACCAAAGGCATTTATATGCCACAGGCAGTTCTTGGTTAAAGCTTTCACTCTGTTACAGCAAGAATGTTAAACAACCAACTGAATTTACAGGAAAAACCATCACACAAACCATATGATTCCTAACCAAGGAAGAAATGGGCAGGGAATACAAATGGCAAGTATTCTAAAGGCCAAAGCTGGGTTTTGTTTTGTTTGGTTTATCTTTGAAAAGCTGCTTTCTAGTGTGTGTACTGGAGTGGGGGTAATTAAATGTCTGCACTCAGAAGCAGTTGACACATCTAGAGTAGCTTTGCTTAATGTCATACATAATAAGCTAGTGAAGTAATTACATAATTACATAATTCCTTAAATACAAGGTTCTCATTCAGTAATTAGAGAAAATACTCAAATTTGAAAAATAAAAAGAATGATACTGTATTGTTTCAAGTCTGAAATAATGACTTCCCTTCCTTCCCATGTCTTTAAAAAAAAAAAAAAGACAGCCTTTGAGTTTCAAGATATACCACAACAATGGAGACTTTCCATATCACGAGTTAGTGAGTTTTTGTCTACAATGATATGGGAGGTGAAAAACAAAAAAAAGAATAATGGGAACCAAAGAGCTCAAGCTAATTTCAAAATACTGAAATGTCATTTTCTTCTTTCACTAAAGGGTTTTCAAACACTACTCAAAACCGTCTAGACAGAATCATGAAGACGACTGATACAACTCTTCATTTAAAAAAATTTATCAATGGTGTTAATCAAGTGTGAAAATATAATCTAATCAGAAATTTCCTTCTCATTTTTAAGCAGTAATATGGAAAATTGTCAATTCTCATCCAAGATACTTTCAGAGCTCAAATTTGTGGAGAACAATATAGCAATAACCATCCACTGTCTTGAAAATTATACTCATTTGATGATGGGCATCTGACATTTTCATAATTAATAGTTTCTTTTTAAAAGATGCCTCATTTTCCCAGACATTGTCAACTTGGGTTCCAGATGAAGTGAGTATTAGTGAGCTAGGACACCCACCTTATACAAGAAATGGTACCTGTTATGTACTATCTTTGGAAGAATGGCAAATAGTCATATAATTTTCTGTATTTTGTAGGTCAAATGAGAAATCTCCATTGAGAAAAGCTGCAAGCCTCTCAGTTTCTTTAACCTATGTACTGGCAAATTCCATCCTACCGACAAGTCTTGTCAGTGGTTTAAAAACTATATTAAATAGAACCCTAGGCTTCTAGAAATGCTTCAGGGTTATGCCAAGTACCTGATTTGAATTTATCTATTTTCCCATTACTTATTAAATCACCAAACACAAATTAGTATGCATTTGTTTTGTTTTTAACATACCAACACCAACATACTTAATTTGTGATGGTTTAAAGTATTTTCATTCAGCCCTCAAAAAGCTTCTCTCCTGTCACCACTGAACAAATGTAATTACTTTTTCTTTGAAGACTGTGAGTCTGCAATAATCTTTATTTTAAATGTACAAGTTCTCCAAATTGAACAAGTGCACAACTTATCAATGTGAATCATGATTTTCTTCATGATTAACAAAATACAGAAAAGGAGACTGAGAAATATAAGACTAATTCTTATCTTCTACCCACCAGTTTCAAGCTATTATACTGAACAAAATACCAGTTAGCCTTCTTTTCACTGAATACCTTTATGAGTTAATGTAACAAACCTGTCCTTATAAATGCCAGTTTTGTCTGTATTATGTAATTTTAGATTTGGGCATTATATCTAGACTTTGTGAATACTGTTGCTTTAAGAAAAGTTTTCAAACCACAGTTCCAAACTCCAATTAAGCTTTGGTGCTCCTGGCTCATAGGTTCTCCAGAAGTGGAGGTGGTAATTTAAGTCTTAACGTTTTGTTGCCCATTCTTGCTGTATACGGATGTTCAAACCCATATTCCCAGTTTTTTCTCCCATTTGTGTCTTCCCTCCACATTGTGAAAACACCCAAATACAATGAATGTGTCAAACACTGGAAGGCTAATGGAAAAAGAACTGTAAAGATTTTTTAAGAAATACATGAAAACTCTATATCCTATTTTCTATGATTTTTTTCTATGTTCTAGCAGTGAAACAAAACTGTCCATATAAGCTAAATAATGACAGTTCAAACTATCACACAGCATCACCCCATTATCAGGGTTGTTACATGCATTGATACCAAAATATACTTCACTATAAAAAAATAAATAAAACACAGTACCAGTTTACAAACGGCGTTGCCTTGCCCTATCTTCTCCAAGGAAACTGTGGACCGCTCCACAACCAACATTTAAGGGTTAATGCCTGTTGTAGCAGAAAGAACCTGGGTCAAGTCTGTGGCTCAGGACTAAGCCTAACTGGGATTTTCTTCACATCTGTTCAATCTTCACCTAACTCAGATTAAATTACTTTTGGAAAGTTCACAGGGTGGGAACACTGCTGCTCTGTTATGCTACACAGGTTAAAACAAACAGAAAAAAATCAACAAACTTCATGTATTCTCAACTGTGTGTTTAAAACATCTGAAGAAATCCTATCAATCCTTTAAAACCCATCTTAAATATTTCCTTTTCCATGAAATTATTCCATTGTAAATCCTCATTCAAATAAATAAAATTTGCCTTCAAGTTTTCTAGCATTTTGAACCTTTTCTGCTCTAGAAGGGATATATGTCAGAATCTCCTGTGAATTTTTTTTTTAAATACAGATAAAGGCCAACACTTTAAATCCAATGTTTCTAATTCAGTAGGTCTTACATGGGGACAGAAGAATCTGCATTTTCAAAGCATCCTAAGTGATTCTGATCTGTACCTATGTATGAAGGCTTCCTGGAATCACTGCATGAGATCTGGTACTGAGTAGGGTTCTAGGAACTTGAAAAATAAGATCTGGGCCTGATTTCACAAAGTTTACACTCTACCATAAAGTTCACTAAAATGGTTAAGATTTTTCAACTTTAATATTTACTGTAGGTCTCCAGGCATGATCATAACGGATACAATGATAAAAATGCTTCCAGAAGCATTTAACTTTAGTGAAGAAAATATGCATAGAACATACAAATAAAATCTAAAACAGTAGTATATACTTAAAACACTATACAAGCATAGGAATAGATGATATTAACAAATACTAGAGAAGCAGATACAGTGTTGAGGAAAAAAGCATTTGACCTCAATCAATGAAAAACAGGGAAGATGTCAAGAAAGTGGAGTTTCTTATATAAAGCAAGGCCCAAGCACAGGCACAGAGATGGGGAAAGGGTTGACCATGTTCAAATAGTCTTGAAAAACAGGATATATACTCTGTAATAGAAATGAATCTGATATGAGCTAAACTGGAAGGAACTACACTTATTTATTCAGAAAAGAAATCTAGTGTTATTTAATAATACAGTATTCCCTCCCTCCCAATCCTCAGGGGCTACATTGCAAGGCTTGCAGTGGACCCCAGAAACTGGAGAGAGTACCAAAACGTACAATTTAATGCCTTTTCCATCTTAACTAATCACTTACCATGCACTATGCCCACAACTTTTTCAGTTTGGGGTACAATAGCAAAACTAGCATGAATTGCTTTACTCTTCTTCACAATTTCAAAATAGAAGGTCCTTTTTAATCACAGACTTCAGCGATCTCAGAATATGATTTTTCTTTATGTATCAAGTTGAAAACTTTCACCTTTTTATTTAAGCATGTTACAGTTTTTCTTTAGCATATCTTAGTTCCCAGCATCACTGCCTTTAATGCTTTGGGGCCATTATTAAGTAAAATAAGAATTATTGAAACACTACAATGCTGAGGCAATCTGATAACCAAGATGGCTACTAACAAGCAGGCAGTGTGTACAGAGTAGATATGCTGGACAAAGGGATGATTCATGTCCTTTTGGAAGGGAGCAGGATGGAGGAGATTTCACACCATTCAGACAGAATTCAATTTAAAATCTATGCATACTTCTGGAATTTTCCATTTAATATTTTCAGACTGCAGTTGGCTAAAGACAATAAACTACAGGAAGGGAAACCTCAGACAAGGGAAACTACTATAAATTTTCTATTATTTTAATTTAAAAAATATTTTCTAAGCATCTAGACATGGTTCCTGTCACAACTTTCAACTTAACTAAAACTTAAGATTACATTAAGTTTTAAAACAGAAATAAGCAGGGTAACATGATAAAAAATAATGGGGGTAATTTCCTTTATATCAGTCTACGGTCTTCTTTTGTAAATAGCATTCTAGCTAAGAACTGAAAGAATAGAAAGAAGCCCAATATGGTGGCACACACCTGCAATCCCAGCAGGTGGATCTTGAGTTTGAGAGCAGGCTGGGCTACACAGTGAAGGCCTGTTTCAAAAAAGGGGAGGGAGGGAGAGGGAGACAAGGACAGAGGAAGAGAGAAAGGGAAAGAAAAGAACCAGCTATTCCATGGGAAGAACAAGTGGAACACATATACAAAGAACATGAGTAAAGGAACTTGGCACATTCCAGGGAGGCCAATATGGACAGAACTAAGTTCCTAGAAAAGAGTGACTGGGTGAGGTTAAAGAGGTTAGGATGTAAAATAAGGAGTGCCTGTGTAGGTCACACTAAGGGGCTTGGATTTTACTCTAGTAACAATTAGAAAACCAAGACATGGTTTATATTTAAGATTACTTTTGCTATTAGATGGAAAAGGAACTGAAGGGATAGAGTAATTTGGCCCCATGATTTTCAGAATTTTTAAATTTTTTTTAGTACCAGGGATCAAATTCAGGACCTTGCACTTGCGAGGTAGGTGTGGTGCCACTATGCTACATCCCCAGCTCCAACTGAGCCACATTAATAGTGCACAAAAGAGGCAATGGTTGCTTGGTCTAGAACAACACAGTAAAACTGGAGAGAAGTAAACACTTTAGCAATATAGTATCAAGGCCATACTGACAGGAGTACTAACAGACCAGACAGAGAAAATAAAGGAAAAAAAGCAAATAAATGTTAAAGTTTCTCGCTTAAGCATTTTTCAGAGAATGATGATCAGTCTACTCAACTTCATAAAAGCTCAAACACAGAGCCTTAACTCAGCAAACAAAATGTAAAAATTAATAAATTCTAAAATGAACTAAGGCACTAAGGGAAAACAGGACATTTTCCTAAGTCAACTAAGAGTTTTTCATATCATTAAAGAGGGAACTGAAACTGAGTAAATGAACTGAACAGTTTGGATTGTTGCTACCTTTAATTTTTTGTACATAAAGAAATTATATATCCATATACACACAGACAAGCTCCAAAATAATCATATCTGAATTCCCCAAACATAAAAAATTTTAAGACAGTATGTTAACATTTTCTTATAAATATAAAGAACAGAAAATACCTGGGGTGGCAAGGAGCCCTACTCTCCCTCCCTGTAGAAAGACTAGTGATTCTCCACTTCAACATCTTCTTACAGCACTACTTAACTAGGTTTGGACATCAAAATTACCTGAAAGGCTTACTAAAAGAGATGTGCAGAACTGGACATAAAGAAAAAGACAAGGATGTAGGTAAGAAACTGGATTGGTAAATTTAAGGTGGGAACCAATCAAGAATATATACTTTAAATACACCTTGAGAAATGCTGATGTGCAACCTTGGTAAATCATTAAAAGATGAACATTACTGGGGATTGAATCCCAGAGTGCTGAACTACAGCCCCAGGTTTTTTATTTTGAGAAAGAGTCTTGCCAAGTTGTCCTGGCTAGACTCAAACTTGCAGACTTGCAATCCTCTTGCTTTAGCCTCCCTTGTAGTTGGGATTATAGGTGTGCACCACTACGCCTGAGTGAACCAACTTAATTTTTACAAAATTTTAATTATTCACCTTTTCTAATATTAATGGTTCAAGCCACAAGGTAAATCCTTTATACTCAAAAGTATTTCATGAACTTAGGCAACAAAATTTTTCTTACTGTAATAGAAGTATTAAAAGATTTTTAAAAGTAGCAAAACAGGGCTGGGGTATGGCTCAATGGTAGAGCACTTTGCACTTATTAACAGTAATAGGCCTTATTCTAATACCACAAAAAGCAAGTGGCAAAAACAAAAGGATTATTTTACATAATTATGTTTAAAACAGACTTTGGGGGGGGGGATGTGGGGGGTGGGAGTCATGTTCCTCAATGATTTTAAATATAGTATTATTTTATGATAAAGCCAAGTGTAGGCATCTGCTTAAAAGCTCCTCCGAGGTATCCTTGAAAGGATAATGTTACTTCCTGTAACTACAAGTGCAAACAAAATTACTTCCAGGAGTTTCTATATTGCAATTATATTCTTTTTACAGAAATAAAGATGGAAAACTCAGAGCACTCAAATTTGGGAGATTAGGTAGATATCTGGAAAGGCTTCCAACATGATGTTTGCCAGTGAAACTAAGAAAGCCTATTTCAACTTTACTCTGAATTTATGACATGCTGAAGTAACTCTAATACTCAAAGAATAGATAAAATGTTGAAAACACAAATTAGTCTACAATATTAAAATATGTACACAATGTATTTTTCCTCCAAAGACAAGAAGTTATAATTTCAAGAATATGAATGTCATAATTTATAAAGTACTGGGAAGTAATGCACTTGAGTAATCATAAAAATCTCCTTTCTGCTACAGAAGATACCAAAATGCACAACCAAGCCAGGTGGGTGGCACACACCTGTAATCCTAGCTATTAGAGAATTTCAGGAACTTCATTTTGGCTGAGCATCTATTTATGACAGAAGATATATCGACTATCTGGATATGAGAAACACTGTAGGCATTAATAAAATGATGCAGTGCCCTAAAGCTTCCTCACAAAATGTATTTAATATCATTCACCAAATTCAGACAAATAGTACCAGTTCATGTTATAAGCCTACCATATATTCAGTAATATTTGAAAAAGATCATAGCCTGTACAATTATTTTCCCTTTTTGTCTTCACATAGAGATCTTCCCTTTGACCTAACTTCAGCCTTGCCTCTATCAACACCATCATTTCCAAATGAATTGTCGTTAAGTAATTCAAAATATATTATTAAAATAGTGACCATGGAAAAAAATGCAGCATTAAATCTCTAAAACTGTGAATAACTCATTTACTTAAAATAAGTACTATTTTAATTATAACTTTAGGAATTCTACCCACTGGTTTGTATAAAGTTAACTTAATTAGATGGTTATCACACTTGAAGAAACAGAACAGTGACCTGTCCGCCCCTAAACTTGGTGAAATGTCCTGAAATGATAGGATCTTCCCTGTCCTCTTCAATGGTGACAATCTTTTAAATCATAACAATGACATTATTTAAACAAAAAATCAAAATAAACTGGGGAAAAGAGAAGTGTTAGCTACTAAATTAACATTTTTTGGATCAAAAGAACTACTTTTCTTTTCAAGTAATAGTGAATGCTTAACAGTAAATGGGCCCTCATTCATAGTGATAAATTACATTGTTTTGTTTATAAACAAGAAACATTCTCAAGATAAGTGTGTCTAGTTATGAAGGTTAATTATAAATATTCACAAAAAGTCATGTATGATTAATATTAACAATGAAATTTTAATTCTGGATTCCTTTCTGATGAATAAAATATTGTACCAAATTTACCAGAAACAAAAATTAAAGTTTGCTTCAAGAAAATATTTGATTAAATCAACAAATGCTTCCTAACATTAAAAACAATTTAGTCAATTTTTAATTTTTTTTCTTTTTTGCAACAGATTTGAAACATATTAAATGTAATAAGTAAGTAAAATATATGTGATTACTGGTTCCCAACATGCAGGGTTTAAAATTTAAATGGCCACAGTATTCATGCTATTAATTTTCCAGGTATTCTGAAAAATTTATTTGACAATGTGATATAATAATTAATTTACATTATTTTGTCCCATTAACATTACCAAAGTAGAAGAAATCCCTGTTGCCCAGTTCTATTCAATTTGTATTTGTGATCTTGATTGAGCTTCAGTAACCCCTGTAACAATGAATTCAATAACCTGTTATTCAGAACACAGACATGAACCAGAAATGAAGCAAAACTACAAAACTAGTCTCAGAGGAAAGATAACTTAAAGACCAAGTACATTACTCACATGCACCAATTCATATCCTGATACAAAGCCTTTTCCTTATTTTAAAAGAAAAAAGAAGTATTTAAAATGTATTTGTAGAAAAAAGAAATATTTAAAATGTATTTGTGTTCTTAGCCCTCAGCAGATTAAGAGAAGGAGGAAGGGTTTTCAGAGTAAAGTGGAGAGAAGGCTGGTTAAAGATTTGAGGTCCCACGACAAGTAGCAGCATCAGCCTTTGGCTCACGGAGACCTACTAAATTAGAAACTCTGGGAACAGGATCCAGCAAGTGCTGGGTTTTAACAGGCTTCCAGTTGATTAAGATGGACTCCCAAATACGAGAATCACTGTATGGAAGGTAAGAATACCAACAGCACAAAAGAAAGTCACTACTAAAAAGTAGGAAAGAACTCAAAAATGGTTCAAATAAGCTGCCCTGAGAATGGTCATTCAAGGCACTACTTTGGGGCATTTTAACAGATTGAGAGGCAAGAGAAAAACTTTACCTTCAAGGAATTATAATTTATATTAGAGTAGAAAGCCAATGAAAAGGATAAAGAATCTTAGCATTTATATAACATTGAAACAAACTGCTCCAGAAATTTTGCTACCTAAAAAATATCAATTGTGTTCTGATTAAATCTAATTATCAAGGCACATATGAGCATGAATCATAAAAAAAGCCTATAAGTACTTTGAAGCAAGACAGAACTATGAACTTTGGCAATCATTCTGTGCAAATACTGGTGAAGACATAACAACAACTGAAACTATAAACTTCTGATATCCAAAAAGAATTCAGGTTTACTGTTAAGATTTATTTTGCTAGCTGAATTAGTTACTGTAGTTGCTTTGGTGATGTTTCAAAAGTGAGACACAGGAGGTGAGAGTCGGTTAAAAAAAAGTAGATAAAGATATAAATAAAATAATGCTTTAAAATGTATGAGATTATCACGATCAATTGTTATATTTTTGCATCTAAAGAAGACTGAGAAATATAGCCTAGCTACTTAAAATAATGAAGTCCAAAGTTTGGAGAAACTTCATGGGAGAAACTTCAGGCAATTTCCAGCTTGGTCCACTCATGCTCCTCCATGCTTTCCCTCTTCCCGCTGATTGGAGAGATGCTGAGCAGCCAGCCACTCGACCTGTGTCCCTAATAGGTTATGTGGAGAACAGCATGCTAGCCAATCTGACCTGCTGTTACAAAACCAAGAAGTGAATTTTTGTCATGTTTAGCAACTACATTTGGGATATATTTGTTTCAAGAGTTTAACCTATCACAATTTCACAAATAGTGGGCAGTAAGATTATGGCCCCATAGTAACTATACCTTAGAAGGCAGTTGGTGATTGAAAATATACTAACATCCTATTATCTGTAATGTTTTCTTGTGGGTACATTACCCCCACCCTTAAAAGTGACTATTAGTGACCAGTTACTATTTTAGGAACACTCCTCTAAAATCTGTATAATCGTATCTAAACTACAGGAAAGCATTTATGAAATTGTTTAAAAACTCTTATTTTTAGAAAAACCTATAAGTAGACATTATCACCATATACATTCAGACCACATTAGAGTTCTTGCTACCATTCATGACTAGGGTTTATATTCCTATTTGTGTCAAGGGGTTTGAAAAGGGATACATCAGTAATTCTTTTCCTTTCAACTAAGACCCTTCCCACATGGCCTCCTCTACAATTTGAAAGACAAAAAGAATAAGAAAAAAAGATGGCTTTTACAGTCAAGCAAGAATCAAGGGATAAGAAACAGAAGTTAAGAAACAGAAGAAGCTGAAATTGTTTGCATTCCTACAGAATTAATATGCTCCTGACTATGTAAGTAACACAAACGTAGTGAATTTATTCACCAAATACTATCTCTCCCATGAATACCTACAATCCACTATGCACCAGTGAGCCAAAGGGTTAGAGAAGAAAAGGTCCATGGAGCTCTTAAACTATTCGCCTGAGGGAGGGAAAACAAAAAACAAAAAAGACTAAGAATCATAAAGGTTCTTAGGTTTTAATTCATGTTCTTTCTGCCTTCCAGTTCATTCAGAACACTACAACACAATCATTCACCCCAGACTCTCCTCACCTCTACTTATAAGACAAAGGTGGACATGTTGGGATTTTCTATTTACACAAACTAAGCCAAGGAAGTCCATACACAAACCGTTTAAAATCTTTTTTAAAGTCTAACACAAACATCATACGCACTTCCCTTTTTGCTATCTCTTATCACTCCATTTTTTGTCTGTTTACTAACCTGTATCTCCTATAGGTCCACGGATCACTAAACAATGGAATTTTAGATTTGATAAACTTTAAAAATCATTGGTTTTATCTTTTTCTTACAGAAATAAAGACTCTAAAACAGCAGAAACCAAATGGTATGTGGAAAACCACACAGCTACTTTAGAAGACCTGGTACCGTGTTCTAAACACCTTTGAGTCATAGTCCAATGGAAGCAGTCAAAAAGCCACACTAGTCATTGCTACAGCTGCAGGTCACTGAATCCTTGATAGGAAACCCTACCCTTGCCCATCAAGTCCCTGTCCCCTACTTACGGGAAAACACAGCCAACACTGCGATTTAAACAGGGAGACACAATAGGAATTCTCAAACCTAACAGGACAAATCAACCAGGGATTCCCCAAACAGTAGAATCTTGTCCACTGGAGCTATTTAAGCCTTACCTGACAGGTCTCCAAGCCAGCTGCAGCAGCCACATCCCACTCTGCGCCACAAACGTCTTGCCTCAGTTTCCTGAAATTCCCAACTGGGACAGGAATATAGGCAGCTGGGCTTCTCAACCTGGTTACAGTCCTATCATTCTACCATTAGCATCCTTCCCTGGGACATCACAATCTGTAACCATATACATGCATACACAAAGCAGCCCTTTCTAGGATGAATTCAGCATTATAGCTCAATGAAAAGCTCCTCTTCAAAAAAAGACCTTGGGGATCCCTGGGCTTAGAGGAAAAATAATTAATTTTTCAAATTTATTTTTTAAAGTGGGAAACACTCCTCAAACTAGAGAACCTTGAAAGTTTTGAGTGATTCTGGTGAATACACCTGAAAAACAAAGTAGTTACAAAAAAATGGAAACGTGCAATTTAAAAATAGTACTTACAAATGCTTTAAAACTGATTTTAAGAATGTTTTGGTACCTTATAACACACAATGACTCTAGTTTTGATGCTGTTAAACTTTTAACATGTATATTTTAGTCCTTCTTCGACTATTATTCATCTACATACTTGAGCATTTGCAGTTTTTTAAAGTTCTTCAAAGATGTTTACTGAATTAGTAAAATTCACTGTACTTAATATCCACTAATTTAAAAATTATTTCCCAAGACAAAAATGAAACTTTACTAAATGAGTAATTACCACTTATGCCTAAATTCGTAGTAGATGAGAAATGGCATGGTCCTTTCTTAAGGAATCTGTAATATGCCTTATGAATCTAGATTAAGCAATATCTAAAGCAATTCTGAGAGTATTTTTATGCTAAACTATCTCTATTAATAGTGAGTACAAAAATAATTTGAAGAGGACTGGGTTTAGCTCAGTGGGGCCGCCTCTTGTCTTGAAAATGCAAGGTCCTGATTTCGATCTCCGGTACCAAAAAAAAAAAACCCATAAAAAATAATTTAAAAAAATCAGTTTAGACTAAAACATCAAAATAAATTTGTGGTAGCATTATCCTACAGAATTCACTTAATGGTAGACTCTTGGAAAATAATTACAAGAAAAATATCTTTACAGTTATATCTGCCTGGCACAATGGTGAATGCTTGTAATCCTGGTACTCAGTAGGCTTAGGCAGGAGGACTGCCACACATTCAAGACCAGCCTGGACTACACAGTGAATTCAAGGCCAGCGTGAACTACATAGTGAGATCCTGTTTCAAAAAAACAAAACAAAACAAAACTTTTTTAAAGGCATTATATCCTGTTCAACATGGTGATATTGAAGCACTATATTACGTATTATTATAATTTTTATTTTCTGTCATTATACCACTTAATAAACACAAAATAATTTAAAGATGGCTTATAAAGCTTTTGTGCTTTGAGTGATTTATCACAGAGCCTAAGATACACAACAGAACTGCAAATATGAGCTTTGATATTCTGCAAAACCACAGATTCATCCTATAGTAGTTTCTTATTTTCCTAATGGAACATTCCTTAGCTGGATACATAATACAGCTAGATAGATATATCTATAGGTTTAATTTAATCAACACTATTGTTCCAGTCCTTAAAGCTTATGAAAGTTCGTGATTTTTTGCCTTTATAATTTATTAATTTTAACATTTTCCCCAGTTTGCTTTATTCCTTCCTGTCTTTCACTCTTACAAATTTTATGGACACACATAAATACAAAACTAGCCTATAGAAGAAAATAATTTAAAGGGCCCTTATATAGAAAATATTTTGATTTATTCCTTTTAACAAAAAGAACTAGTACTAGTGGATGAAAGATAAAATAAACAGTTTAGCTCAGGAAAACAGAGAATTTTCATTTTCATTCAAAGAGGATGTACACTGGGTTGCCTTTCTTAGCTAGTGAATTTCTTATTACTGTAAATGACTAAGCAGTGGCTAGATCACAACCCATCAGGAATACCACTTCACAGACTGGCACTATGAAACCTCAAAGTTTCCATCTAGATCAGTAAGCAGTGTGAGAGTATTAACTAAACCAACTACTACACAACTGCAACGGATTAAAACTCCATTTCCTAATCTAATACGAAATGCCATATAACTGATTAGATTTTCATTGTGTTTTAGCAGAGAACTTTAAAACTGAAGATCGTCTTACCCAAGGCCCTCACCATTACAAGAGTAAATAATTTTTTTTTTTGGTACCAGGGATCGAACTCGGGTCCTTGCACTTGTAAATCTCCAGCCCATAAATAACTATTTTTAATGTCTACATTTATAAAATGTTTTAGTGTTCCTGAACAAAAATGATAAATATTTATTTCTCCCTTTTCTTTCCCTTGCCTTCCCTCCCCTCCCAGCCTCTCTCCTTTCCCAAGATAAAAATTAGAGTGAGGAGGGGCTGAGTGGTTCCGGCGCCTGCCTCACAAGCACAGGGTCCCGAGTTCGATCACCAGTACCAAAAAACAAAACAAAACAAAAAAAACCCCAAAATTAGAGTGATGATACTGGCCAATTCTATGTATCAATGTAGCACCATCATCCTCAGGATGATAACAGTAATTGCTCAGTATCTCCTAAGAATATAAATATTTTCTTTAGTTTTTATTTTCCTCAAAAAAAATTACAAGGGCTGGGGACGTGGCTCAGTGGTACAGCACCTGCCTAGCATGTACAAAGCCCTGGGTTCAATCCCCAGGACAGCAAAAATAGAAAACCTCTATAATAAAATTGATTATAAATGAATACAATTCTTAATGCTACATTTAGTACAATAATCATTCTTCTCTCCAAATCAATATGAGATTTGCTATAATTTAAGATAAAATATAACAAATGATCCAAAAACCTGTACTATCCTCATCTTGAAAGATTAGATATTTGAAAATGTTGAAGCCATTACTGTTCTTTTTGTCATTTACATGTAAATGGTAACATTTTCAAAGTCAAAAAACAAAATAAAAAGTCAAGAATTCATTTTTTCCTTCCCAAACATCCACACACAATTAACCGAGCAAGTGATGCTCAACTCCTGGAGTCTAAGCTGTGTATGAAACCACCAGATGATGTATGCAAACACTAACCAGAAATTCAGGCTGTGTCTGTTGCTACCTCTCTTAAAATCACTTTTAAACATACTGTGGTACCACCAACTTGGAACTAAAATGTAATTAAAATAGGCAACTAAAGTAAAGACTTTATTTACAAAGTCTATTCTCAAATCAAAGAACTCTTAGGAAAAACTCTGATGAAAAAGAATGATTGCAGTTTCCATGATTAAATTTTTGTGGCACAAAAGATTAAAGTATAAACTATTTTTTTACATGCTTAGCAAAGTCATAATTTCATTTCTAAAAATCTACCCAAAATATTTTTGCTAAGCAAGTGATGTTATAAAGATATAGCTTTAGATTTCACATTACATGAAAAGTATTTTTACTATAGCAAACTTGGAAAGTTAATTTTTGAAATGCTATGAACCTCTAAGATAGTAATAAAGACTAAGGAAAAATGCATATTTACAAATTAAAATTGTCCATATAATTATACTTGTATGTGTTCCCAAAGACAATGAACCTCAACTATAGTACCATGATGCCTTACTTATTCTTACAACTATTTACGAATGTAGCTACTGTTCAGATGAAATGTACAAAAAAAACTAAGTCCAGAGATCCTTGATTTCTTTCTTTTTTTTTTTTTTGGTACCGGGGA
>NW_004624776.1:10290449-10333021 GCF_000247695.1 Heterocephalus glaber
ATTTATAAAAATAAAAACATGAATTATATCTTTTAAGTGATCAAAACAAATTTTAAAAAGAAATATAATTCACGCAGAGTCTCATTATGCCAGGTATTATGTTTTGTTCTTTGTAATGTATGGAAACCCTAAATCTTAATGACCAGCTCAATTTTGCTCAAATATTTTTATTTTTTATCCAAATACATATTTAGATATATAGTTTTCCATATATAAAGAAAATTACACTAGTTCACATAAGTGCCTAAGAATTTAAGGGGTTTTTTTTCTTTTGAGGAAAATAGTAAATTGACATACTTTCAAGGGCAACAGTTTGAAGGATAATCAAAAATAAAACAAAAATTTACAAATGAAAATTATCTTTGGATTATACCTACAGTAGACAAGATGTATTAAAGATAAAGAAACACCATAATCTTACATATCCTATATCCTGAAGTAGCAATGTCAAGAACCTTTTTCAGGCCTTGAAAAATATAAAATGTATAAATAAGAAATCATGGAAAATACTGAATGGGTAAAGTGGTTTTCTGAAAGGAAGGCAGACTTAATCTTTTTTTTTTTGGTACCAGGGATCGAACTCGGGTCCTTGAGCTTGTGAGGCAGATGACAGAACCACTGAGCTAAATCACCGGGCCAGACTTAATCTTTTTTTCTTTGGTCATCTTCAGAGTGTTAAACCATTAACTAAAACGGAGAAATTATGAAGAAATAATAAAGTCATTCTGGTACTTTTAGGAAATTTTAACTTAGCTGATTATCTTAATACTTCCAAAATAATGGTCATAAAGTATTCAAGAGTGCATTTAGTATGCTACACTAATCTATTTCTTTTTTTTTTTTTTATTTGGGTACTGGGGATCGAACTCAGGACCTTGCGCTTGCAAGGCAGGCACTGTAACCACTGAGCTAAATCCCCAGCCTATACACTAATCTATTTCTAATGGTTCCAGACAGTGATTACTTTCATCATAAACAGGAAGTATAATGATCATTTTAAGGTTAGGGTTCTCCAGAAGAGTAAATCGTTTCTCAGCTAATTAAATTTTAGAATTAAAAAATTTTGCCCTATATTTAAATTGAGATGCCCAATTATGGCCACTGGAAGACCCTATAAACAAGTTAATACTTACTGAAAAGCCTAAACAAATATCACAAGTATTAATGGAAAATTTTAAATGTTCTCAAAATCTAAAGTTTTCTCTAATATTTTTAATTCCTCGTTATTTAAAAAGGATTTGGGTTGAGGAGGCTGAGGATATAGCTCAGCGGTAGTGTACATATTTAGAGCCTGGCTTTCATACATGGTACTGCCTTTTTTTTTTAAGGGCAAGCCTGAAACAGTCTGTCAAATATATAACCAAATATTTACTTCTGATACAAGGTACTTACTTAAGAAAGCCAATGGTCTGTGATTAACATTTGCATTCCATTAATTTAGATGCTTTACAAACAGATATATAATGGTAAGTTATAATTCTACTCAGAAGTCCGGAATGTCTCTTCAAGAAATTTCAGATGTATGGCTGACCTACAGATTATGCTCCTTATACAAAGTGAACATACAAGAGACATCACAGTAGTGTACTACTTGGGACTTCTAGGCCACCAAGGGCATTTAATTCTGACACTGCTCTCTAAGGAACAAGGGAAAGCTTACAAGTTTAACTGAAGCTGAAAAGAATCTTGATAGAAGACATGGTAAGGGGACAAATGGGGAGGTGGGTTAGAAAAGAGAGGACACAGTAGAGACAGCAAGAGAGAGAGAATGGGAGGGAAAGGAGGCACTGATGAAGTCCTTGGCAACACAAAGCTGTGTTATTCAAGTGCTGAGTTACCCATGATATTTTATGTGCTAAAACAGATGCTCTGTTCCATAATCATTTTTATTTTGTCATTCTTCCTGATTTAGCATTAGCATTAAGCCCTGGCAGCAGGATAACTCTAGGATGATCTAGATAAATCTTTTGGTTTTGTTTTAGGGTGTGCATATTTCATTTTACTTCTATTTTTTGGAATGTCCAAGATCAAGTAATGACTTTCCAGTACAGGTACAGAAATGTAATCTATGTGTGCAGCTCAATCATTTTACAGAATAACTACTTAATTAATACTTGCTATGAATTCAATATGATTATCCCTACCTTACTTTCCAAACAAGACACAGAGCAGTGGAGGTGGGTGATGTAAATTATATAAGGTATTTTAATAGCTTTATATTCAAATTAATGTCTGTTACAGAATAGATACAAATTTTGCCTAAATATTAAGATAAAAAGAGAAGACTTTAATAAAGCATTAGGTGTCTCAAAGGGTCACTATGGACTGTGCCTCAAAACCTTGAGTGTAAGTCTTGCCTTTGTGCACATTCTTCTGCCATTATGGGTATAATTGGAAGAAAATGACTGAAAAGTAATTTTCCCTACTACAATGATCCCTGAGGCAATACACTTCTTTCCTACTACTGTTTATAATCCTTCACCCAATTTAAATTACTACTATAACATTTATAATAAAAAATCTGGATGATATTAACATCTAAAGGTGTATTTAGAATGACACAGATTTCTTAGAAATCAAGGAAAAAATGGAGAGCTTTGAGTCATACATACAGATCAGTATTCCCTCTATTTCTGGTGCCTTCACAAACATTTTTGAGTGAAATGGCATTACTGACTTTAAATAACAAGGAAATACCAAGCTACAGACAGGTATCTCTCCTGAACAACCATTTTCTCCTTTAAATTTATTTTGTGTTTTTAAAAAGCCCTATAGTTTTGTTCACATTTTAATTTTGCTTTAAAATCCTTAATTGCATATTTGGCCTATGGTACCAAAACCTAGAACATAAAACTCAATGTGTTCAAAAGTGAATCATTCAAGTACACAATTTCAGTTCTAATAAATAATGGTGCTGACAAATTTGATACCTGGAACTCACTGGAAATAGTTACTTAACTTACCTGGTGCTAATCCAGCAGTAGCAGGACTTCCCATGGATGGGTGAGAGAAAACTTGAGAGAAGGCAGACATATTTGACTGGGACACGTTACTCAGCCTGGAGGTTGATCCTCCTTTAGGAATAAACTCGCTTGCAGTAGGATTTGGAGTCTATTTAAAAATCAAATATAGTAAGTTAACACACTTTAGGCCCCCAAAAGACATTGAATCTACTAGTCGTTACTCCACAATGCTTTACTGAGATAAAAATTCACTGAAAAATTTACAAGTCTTTTAGTCTCTGTATGTTAGTATAGCATACTTAAATTTCTTAAAAGAAATTTGATAATCAAATTTTAGAATTTAAATTTTCCATCTGCAGAATTTTAACCTTGGTGACATGTAGAATTTGCCTTTATTTTTCAAGCATGCATCATTACCAAACCAACCTAAGATATTTTAGAGAACTGGGAGGTTGAAACTACCTCAAAACTGAGCAACAAGTTTCAGATTTAGTAGCTTTAAACCACTTCTATCAGGATAAAAGTCAAAACAACCTTTCCTCCAAAATTAATCACTTTGTTTTGTGAACACAGATATTTCTCCAATATGATGCTATGATTTTAAGTAACATAGGAAAGACAAGATAAACACTTATAAACAAGGCAAACATCTGGAAGGAATCAGGGAGGAATCAAGACAGGGAAAAATATATATATATATAAAAGAGCCACCAATGCCTAGGCAGTATAACGTGATTTGTTATGTTTAAAATACTTTACTACATGAAATAACAGAAAAAAAATTTTTCATAGTGGTAGTATGATACTACTTATTTTACATTCAAGTGGTATCATACATCTAGCTTTAACAATAGACCATTATGAGACCATATATCAAATTCATAAAAAGTCTCGTTTTTGTGTGAATTTCCATAAGAGGTAAAATGGAAAAATGGACTAACTGCCACACAATCAAGAACAACTTCCTTATCTAAGAATGACATATTAAATTGTCATATTAGAGATCAAAATAGATTGGAAACTAACTAGATTTGGAAGCTAACAAATCAACAGGCTAATCTACTTGTCAACTCTAAAACAAATAATATTACCAGTTATGAGCCAGCTAAACTGTAAACACCGCGGTAAGATATGGAAGAAATACTTCATCTGGGCTTAATTAAAATATCCTGAAAATTTAGAGTGAAGCTCCTTTAGTGCTACATCTAAAACATGAAATTCCAAACAAGAAAAATCGAGCCCAAGCCAGAATATATTTTCCAAAGGGAAAAACATTCCTTTTTATCACGTAAGTGTATTTTTAAAAGATCATTCCAATTTTAAACCTTTCAAAAATAATGGGATGTTGCTTAAGTGAATAGCCAATTGATTTCTAGGACACAAAATAAGCCATTGCATTTTACTGATGTAGCACTTCTGGTTATAAAGGAACAACTGGCATGACAAATACATCGGAGCTAGTTATGTACCAGTTAACCTTAAATCTGTCTTGGAAGATGAAAGTCAAGATAAAAACCATTTGGTGGGCCGGGGATTTAGCTCAGTGGTTTCGCCGCCTGCTGTGCAAGCGCAAGGACCTGAGTTCAATCCTCGGTACCAAAAAAAAAAAACAAAAACATTTGGTATCCTGGTAATATCCCAAAAATGCCTAGGAGTGATGGGCATGTCAAGGTTACAAAATCACTGGGAAAAACAAAACTACACAGGAAAATCATATACACATATAACATTTTTAGTATATTCCTGAGAAATACTACCTTTTCATATACATCCTACAGTTACAGTGAAGAACAGCTTATCTGATTTTCAAGATGAGCTCCTCAAATTACTTTGAAAGCCTCTTTTTGGGAGGCAGGGGTTTCTAGGGATTGAACCTGGGGCAGTGGTGGGGAACCAACAGCACACATGTTGTTTTTCTTTTAAGACAGAAGATGTTAATGTAAGTTGTTTGTAAACTAAAACCTCAGTATTCAGCTTTAATTGCAGTGCTGGCACTTTGTGATAAGTATGTGGGTTCTGGGTTGCATTTTGGGGACTCTTCTCTAAAAGGTTTGTCATCACTGACCTTGGGCCTATAAACTAAGCTCTATCCCCAGCTTTTTTATTTTTGAGATAGGGTCTCAAGTCATTAAGTTGCCCAGGCTGGGCTTGGACATGTGACCCTTCTACCTCAGCTTCCTAGAGTTCTAAGATTGCAGACCTGCCCTATTAAGGAAATTATCCCTGGGCTGGGTATTTAGCTCAGTGTTCAATCCCTGGTACCGAAAAAAAAAGAAATTATCCCTTCCTGAGCTGGGTATGTAGAGCAGTAGGTACTGGGTTCTATCTCCAGCACCACAAAACAAATAAATGAATAACTTCTGAACTACTTAGGTTTCTTTCTATATCAATTTTTTAAATAAAATATGCATGAGCACTAATGCCTATTCATAATCTTATATCCTAATTTATATTCATATCTTAAATAGTGCTAAATGCATATTTTTTAAAAATAAGCATTTATTCCAAACAGATGTTCACTTTGTGAGAATTTGTCAATAACTTATATAATTATATAATTTCTATATACTTAAATTTACTCTGCAATTTTTGTGCAATAAAACCACCAAGTGCTTCCTATGTAGTGTTTTCCAAAACAACATTTTTCACAATATTTGGATATGTACCCTCTGGACACTAACATAATAAATCAAGACTCTTGACCTTCAGTTTAAAAAGTGTTACCATTATCATTGTTATATCATAAATGAGAGAACATTTTAATCCAGACATCCCACCCAACCCAAGTGACAATTAAAATGACCAATAAAGATTTTTTAGTAATGGAATAATTTTTTGATGAGGTTTTAAACTCAGGTTTAATACAAGCTTTTATGTTTTATTATTCCATATAAACTGTTGTTTTTTCAGTTACATTCAGTATTTAACACTCTGGAGACTTCAATACGATACTTATAAATTAAGGGATTAATAAACATTACAATAAAAAGTGCAGCCATTAAAAGTACAGCATATTTTTGATTAGGTACAAAGACAGAAAGAGGTTTATACTGAATGAAAAAAGAACACAAGCTAATTATGTAAATATTTCATTGCAAAAAATAACAAAAGGTCTATGAAAAATAAAGTTGTCTCACAGTGATGGAATGAATGACTGAGAAACAGACTAACACTCCTAAAAATTGTTCAAGGTTTTTTTAATCACATGAAAGCATAAATACCTTGCAGGATACAGTTTCTTCTAATGAGATTCAACTTGCTTTTACCCTAATCCTAACCCTTAGTGGCTTCATAAACTAATACCATTAATCTTTCTACTGAGTAAAACATGACCTGGTAATTTTTTTTAGCAGCTTTATTTAGATATAATTAACATACAATAAACTGCACATTTTAACATGTAAACAAGCATAAGCTATCATCTAAATCAATGTAATGAATATATCCATCATGCTAACTCATCACAGGCTTTTTTGCCTACCCCACTACCATCCTATCTCCAGGGAACCACTGATCAGCTGTCACTACAGATCAGTCTGCACTTTCTAGAATTTTATATAAACAAATCATACATACGTATGTAAATTTCTGACTGGCTTCTTTTAGCATTACGATTCATCTATGTTATTACTTCTATCAATATATCACTTGTTCTTAACTGCTGATTAGTATTCAACATCAATATACATTAGCACAATTTGTTTATACTGATTGTTTTCAGTGTATGTACAAATGTTCTATTTCTCTGTTAAATACCTACCAGCGAGTGGCTTGGACACTTGATATATATATATAATTTTTTAAAGCAACTTGTAAACTTTTGTCAAAGCAGTTACACTATTTTAATAAGTCTACCAGGGCTAAATAAGAGACCAAGTCCTCAGGACTTCAGTGTCTTTTTCGTTTCAGATATTCCAATAGGTGTGCAGTGGTATCTTACTGTTGTTTAAATTTGCATTTCCCAATGACTTGTCAATCTATATCTTCTTTGAGGATGTGGCTGTTCATGTATTTTGAACACTTTTTTATTGAGTTATTTTGTTTTCTGTCATAGAATCTGAGAGATCTTTATTTTAGACAAAAGGTTTTTGTCACATATATGGTTTAAAATATTTTCTTTCCGGCTATGATTTATCCATCCAGTCTCTTTCAAGGATCCTTAGTTCTTTTTTATGAGCCTGTAGACCATGTTTTGGTGTTACTTACCTAAGGAAAGCAACAGATACTTTCTTCTACCTTGCTAGTTTTTATGTTTTTATATTTTGCATTAAGCCTATGATCCATTTTGAGTTTATTTTTGTATAGAGTGTGAGGTATAGGTATAAACTTTTTTATATATAAACATCCAATTATTCTAGTACTGTTAAAAGAATCATTCTTTTCCCCCCACTGAGTAGATTTTGCTCTTTTATTAAAATCAGCTGTGTATTACTGAGTTAGTTTCTGGATGATTTCTCAACATTGATACCAATACCACATTGGTTTGATTACTGTAGCTTTATTTAATTTTATTTATTTATTTTTGGTACCGGGGATCGAACTCAGGACCTTGCACTTGCGAGGCAGGCATGGTACCACTTAGCTAAACCCCCAGCCCTACCATAGTTTTATTACAAGTCAGGCAGTATAAGCTACATCTTTTAATTTGGGTTGGCATATACATCCTTTGTATTTTCATATGAATATAAGAATAAGGTTAATTTGTATGCAGTCGCCTGCCAGGATTTTAACTGGAATTGCACTGACTCTATGTCAATTCTGGGAAGACAGGCATTTTAAATTATTTTAAGTATCCATTTGCTTAGGCTTTTAATTTCTCTCAGGAATGTTTCATAGTTGTAAATGTACAGAACTTCTTACCTTTTGTCAGGCTAATCCTTAAGTACTTTTTATTTTTGATGTTACTATAAACAGTATAATTTTCATTTCAATTTATGACTGTTATGTATGTATCAGTTTCCTATAGCTGCTATAACAAACTAACACACTTAGTGGATTAAAACAAGAGAAATTTATCTTCTTGCAGTTCTGGAGGCAGAAGTCCATACAAGAGGTGCTGAGGTTCATACTCTCTCCAAAAGGTCTGGAGCAGAATCCATTCCATACTTGTAGCTTCTAGTAGCCACCAAGCATTCTTTGCCATTCCTTGGTTTGCAACAATATGACCAATGCCACATCTTCACATCACCTTCTCTGTATGTAATCTCCCTGCCTCACTCTGCTGGGGTTTTTTGCTTGTTTTATTTTCTTAGGATTGGACCCAGGGCCTTTGCCTGAGCTATAACCTAAGCCCTATTTTTTGCTTGGTTTTGTTCTGAAACAGGGTCTCACTAAATTGCTTAGTTGTCCAGCTTAGGTTTGGACTTGCAATCCTCCTGCCTCAGCCTCCCAGAGTGCTGGGATTATAAGCATATGCCACAGCTCTGGGCTCTGCTTTTTGTTTTTGTATATCCTTTTATTGATACATTTTAGGTGTACGATATAATGACATTCATCACTGGAGATTTACACCTTTACATAATCTCTCTTGGTTCTTATTTTTCCCCCTTCCCCTGCCCTGCCTTCAACCCCTCCATCCCTCCCTATTTACAAAGACTTCGTTTCCTTTTTTTCATTTTCTCATATTAATTCCATCCCATTCTTTCCTTTCCCCTACCCCTCCCACTTCCCCTTCACCCCTTTTCTTCCTATTTCACATTATCTATTATACTTTTTAGTCCTTATTTACACTTTCAGTTTCTCACACTAGAGAAACTATTCAGTATTTACACGTGTGTCCTATTTATTTCACTTAAGAGTATCGCCTCAATGTGCATCCATTTAGCTATAAATGTCTCTAATTTCTTGTTTTTGATGGCTGAGTAATACTCCATTTTATTAAAAGAAAAAACACATTTTCTTTATCCAGTCTCCAGTTGATGGGCATTTGGGCTGTTTCCAAGTTTTAGCTATTACAAACTGTGCTGCTATGAACATGGGTGCACACACTCAATCTGGCTCACTTGATGAGTCAGGGTGAATGATCTCAAGATCACTAATTGCATTTTCTAAGACCCTTTTTTCAACTAAGGTAAAGTTCACAGGCTCCGGAGATTACAGTATGAACTATTCAGAACACTACACTATAGAAATAAAATTGAGTTATATATACGGATTTTGTATCGTGCTACATACATAATTATGGCTCTGAAAAAAAGACAATTTCACTTACTCCTTTTTCCAATCTGTAAGTCATTTTTCCTTTCTTGCCTTAATGCACTAACACATAAAACAGCACACTAAATTGAAGTAGTACAAGCAGATAGCCTTGTCTTACCTCTGATCTTAAGAGGAAAGCATTTCATTTTCCAATATTAACAATTTTAGCCATTGGTTTTTCATAGATGTACTCTGTTATGGTAGGGATGTTCCTTTCTATTCCTAATTTGCTGAGAGTTTTTACCAGGAATAGATGTTGGATTTTGTCTGATGCTTTCTATCTACTGATATGGTCATATTGATTTTGCTGGGGTAATATATTTTCAACTGATTTTTAAAATATTGAACGAACCTTAAATTAATGAGACAAGTTACACTTCATGATGTATTCAGTTTGCTAAGATTTCAATTACTAAAAATTTGTTAAGAATTTCTACAACTAAATACAGATGGTTCCCAATATTCAGTTTTCTACTGGTGAAAGGTCTTTGGTTTTGATATCATAGTAACAGAATAAGCTAGGAAGTATTCCATCCTTTATAAATCTTTTTTTGTTTGTGTTGAGTTTGCACTAATTTCTTTCTAAAGTCTTAGGTAGAATTCACCAGGGAAGTCATTTGGGCTTTCTTGTGGAAAGGTATTTAATTACAAATTCCATTTATTTAATGGATTTAGAGCTAATCAAGTTGACCATTACTTCTTGAATGTACTCGGGTAGTTTGTGTCTTTCAAGATTCTTCCATTTCATCTCCTGTCAAATGTATAGCCATAATGTAGTTCATAATATTGCTTTAATAGTCTTATAATATCCGTAGAATCTAATGATTCTATTCCTATTTCAGTTCTGATACTGGTAATTTTGTTTTATACCAATTTTCCTAAGCAATCTGGCTAGATTGTATCAATTTCACAGATCTCCTCAAAGAATCAGTTCTGGTTTCACCAGTTTTACACTATTTTTCTGTTTAATGTTCTATTATCTTTTTTTCTTTTCTTACAGTTTTTTGGGGTTTAATTTGCTTTTCTTTTTATAAAGAATTAAGCTAAGGTCATAGATTTGGGAATCTTAAGTTTCTTATACAGGAATTTGGGGCTATAAATCTTCTTGTGATAACTGACTTAGTGGTATCCCATAACTTTTGATGTTTTCATTTTTATCAAGTTCAAAATACTTTTTTATTTCTCTTTAGATTTTTCTTTGACTTCTGAGTGATTTAAAAGTGTGTACTCATTTTCCAAATACATGAAGATTCTCCAAAAATCTTTGTGTTAATTATTTCTAACATAATTCCATTGTGGTCAGAAAATATATGTTTGATTTATATTCTTTTGTATTTATTGACATTTGTTTCGTTCTTTTTTTTTTTTTTTTTTTTTGTACTGGGGATTGAGCTCAGGACCTTACACTTACAAGGCAGGCAGCACCACTGAGCTAACTCCCCAGCCCCCAAAGTTTTTTTTTTTTAGTATCAGGGATCAAACTCATGACCTTGCACTTGCAAGGCAGGTGCAGTGCCACTGAGCTAAATCCCCTACCTTGGTCAGTGTTCTTTAAGTGCACCTGAAAAAAATATGCATTTGGATGTTGCTGGGCACAGTGTTCTATAAAGTGTTAATCAGAACAAATTGGTTTTTAGAGTAATTCGTCCCCTATCCCCTTACTGATTTCCTCTCTCTCTCTCCTATTGAGATAAGAGTGTTGAAATTCCTATTTCTCCTTGCAATTCTATCAGGCTTTGGTCTCATGTATTGTGAAGCTGTTATTAGCTGCACAAATATTTACGAATGGAATATCCATCCTTTTGATGAACTTGACAGAGAAATTACTATCTCCAGTAATATTTTCTTCCTTCAAATCTAGTATGTCTGACATAAATATAGCTACATGAGCTTTCTTTTGACAAGCTTGGTATAACTTTCAACCTTTTTATCATTTTAAAGTAGTTTACTTTTTAGCTTCATATAGTTGAATCTTGCATGTTTTTTATTCCAGTCTGCAAAACTGCCTGCTATTGTGATGTTTAGACAATGCACATTTAATGTGAGTAGTAGTAGTATGACTGGATTCAAACCTATCATCTTGTTTTTTGTTCCATCTGATGTCCTTTGCTCCCTTTTTTGTCTTTGAGATTAACTAAGTAATATTTTATTTTATCTCCTCTTGACTTACTAGCTGAAATTCTTCTATTATTATAGCGGTTGCCTTAGGTTTTAAAGTACTAATCTTTATCACCAACTGTCCTAGACTACTAAGACTATAATAACAAAATATCAGACATTAACAATAGAAATCCATTTGCTCAGAGTTTTACAAGCAAGAATTCTAAGATCAAGGTACCACCAGGGTGGCTTCCTATGAGACCACACTCTGCTTCCTAGATGGCTGCCTTTTCAATGAATCTTCACATTGCCCTTTCCATGTGTACTCCCAGTCCAAGTGTGTCTCGCTTCCTCATTTTATAAGGAAGGACTACAGTCATTCTTGCTTAGGGCCCCATCCTTATGTCTTCATTTAACCTCAATTTCTTCTTCAAAGGCCCAATCTCCAAATACAGTCCCAAAGTGGGTTAAGGCTTCAACATATATGAAGGGAGGTGTGCATAATTCAGTATATATAACACTATCATCCAGTCCTATTACTACAGATATGAGATATTATATTTTTCATTTCTACCCTCAGACATTTTGCTGTCATCATACTGTTCATGTTAAGACCCTATAAGCTCACTGTTACTATTTTTGCTTTTAACAGTTAATTATCTTTCAAAGCAAATTAAATTTTAAAGAAAAGCATTTCTTATATATACAGTTACTATTTCAAGTGTTCTTCATTCCTTTGTGTAGGTCCAGATTTCCACATGGTAACATTTTCTTTCTGGTTAAAGTATTTCCTTTAATATTTACTGAAGTATATATCTGTTGGTGATGAATTCTTTAAAATTCCTTTAGAATATTTGAAAGTCTTTTCACTTTTTAAAAAATTTTCTGTGCAGTGCTGGAGACCAAACCCAGGAGCTCATGCACACTAGGTAAGTGTTCTAGCAATGAACTATACACCTAGTTTTTTCACTTTTTATCACAAGAAACAGCACATTTTACTATCTTTCACTAAAGATAACATCTTAAATAACCGTAACACATTTTCAAAACCATAAAATAAACATGTATAATAATTTTAACTAAACTACATGACTAATTTGAATTTCACCTGTTTTCATATGCACTGATTTTTATACGGTATTTTTTCCAAATACATAATTCTAAGCTGACATTTTTTTCTTCTTGTATTTTAAATACAGGTACTATATTGTAATCTGGTTTATAGTACTTTTTAAATTTTTTTTTTACTTTTATTAGTACTGTACATGTTTACAATGCGTAATGATAACATTCACTGTGGCGAACTGGTATATGTACATAACACATTTCAATTTTTTCCTTTCTCTCTACCCCCTTTTATTTTGCTGGCATTAGATTATTTATAGAAACTTATAAAGTTAATTATCATATATGATTCAAAACCAGACATAATAGGCCAAAACACATATAAAACATGTAAGACAATTATACTAGGTCAAGGTACACTTTTAGATATGTTTGTGCTGGATTACAATAATTTCTTTTTCTTTTTGCCTATTATCTTTTATTTCATACTATATATATGTTAAGTTTTTCATATAAGAAAAACCATGCAATATTTAATTGTATGTCTGAGTTACTTGACATTATGATCTCAAGGTGCATCCATTTTCTTACAAATGACTCAAGTTTATCCTTCTTTATGATAGAGTAGTACTCCATTGTGTATAAACACATTTTCTGTATCCATTCATCTGCTGATGGATATATGTCCGTGCTATTTCCAGGATTTAGCTATTATGAATTATGCTGCTATAAACATGAGTATTCACACATCACTGTAGTATGATGTCAATAACTCTTTGGGGAAGAAGGTTTATAATATTTCTAATGCAAAATCTGCTATCATTATCTTTGTTCTGTTAAAAATGGGGTTTTTTTTCCTTAGGTCTGTTGCTTTGATATGGCTTGATATAAATTTTTTTGTATTTCTGGAGCTTATGGTTCACTGGGCTCCTTTGATCTGTGGATTTACAGTTTATATCAAATATGGAAAATACGTGTTCATTCTTTTTCAGAATATTCTTTCTTTACAATCTACCTGCTCATCTTTAGAGACTCCAATTACATATATACCAGGTGTTGGGGTTTAGATCAAGAATGTACCCCAAAGACCTCGTGTACTCGCATGTGGGACTTTTGGAAAGGTAATGGACTACAGGGGTGCTATACTCCCTGGTAATCGGCTGAGTGTGCTGTTGGGAGACAGGGTCTGGTACAAAAAGGCAGATCACTGAGTGCACAACCTGAAAGGGTCACTTCTCGGCTCCTCCCTTCTCTCTCTGCTTCCTGGCCACTGTGACACGAGCAACTTTCCTCTGCTCAGGCCCTTCCACCATGCCCTTCTGCCTTGGAGACAGCCAATGATGGACTGTTAACTGTGAGCCAAAATAAACCTTTCCTTTAAGTTGTGGGTGTTGGGAATGTGTCCCAAAGATGGGAAAGTAATTAAAACACTAGGCCATTTGATGTTACCCCACACCTTTTTTTTTTTAAAGTTTCTATTGCTATACATTCAAGTTCCCTACACTCTTCTTCTCCAAAGCCTAGTCTATTAATTCCAAAATCTAATCTACCAATCCCATCCAATCTATTTTTGTTTAAGACACTGTAGTTTTAAACACTCAAAAGTTTAGTTTTCAGACACATATTCCACATCTATACTTACATGTTTAATCTTTCCTTTAGTTTCCTAAACATACGCAATTCTGTTATAGTAATGGTTTTGATGTTGGTGTACAGTTTCTGTATTACTTCTGGGTGAATTTTGATTGACCGCATCTTCTTCTCTCTATGGATTTTAATTTCCTACCTCTTAATTTGACAGAGTAACAAATATTATGACTTTGATATCCTTTGGTGCTGTATTCCTTTTTTTTTTTGGAGACAGAGACTCATGCTGTGGTTCAGGCTGCCCTTGGCCTTGAACTATGTAGCCAGGCTAGCCTCAAATTCATGGGGATCCTCCTGCCTCAGTCTCCTCAATGCTGGAATTATAGGGGTGTACCACTATGCTCAGCTTGGTACTGTATAAATATCTTTGGCCATTGTTCTTCATTGTAGTTAAGCTGCTTAAAAACTAGTTTGATCCTTTCAGGTCTTCCTTTTAAACTTTGTAGGATGGATTAGGAAAGCATTTATCTTAAGGCTAACTTGGCCCCAATAGTGAGGTAAATGCCTTCCTCATTACCCTACTTGATACTTCATAAATTATGAAGTTTTCCATGTTGGCTGGTGGGAATAAAAGTATTCTTCATCTTGTATGAGCTCTGAGAATTGTTTCCTGTGATCTTCTAAAGAATTTATTTTCCCAGCTTGAATAACCTCATTAACATCCTGTGATCCATCAGATCTCACAGACTCAAAGGAAACACTTTGCAAATCTTCAGCATTTTCACTGTGTGAGGGATGAACCCTCTTCACTACTTTTTCTTCCAAACTGTAGTCAGTTAGGCTGCTGTGGATTTTCATTTTGGCTTCTTCAATTCAGACAAATCATCAGGCTCTTCCAGAGTTCCTTCTCCCTGCACCAGGCATGGCAGTCTCCCAAAGCACTAAACAGGGAGTAATCACAGCTCCTACTTCATTTGTTTTCTATCTTTCAGGAATCGCTGAGCTTCACTGCCTAATAAGTTTTGAAAATTATTGTTTGTATATTTTGTTTAGTTTTTTAGTTGTATATGAAGAGAAGTCCAATCCCCATTCTTCCATGTTGTCCAAAGATGAATCTATTAGCAATATTTTCAAAACAAACAAAAATTTCTTATTCAAGCTTATCAATATATAAAATTCAGCCAACACTTTCTTGGTTACATCAGACATCCACTAGCATAGAGGTGTTTTGTAACTACCATTTCAAACAACTTATGAGCAAATCAATGCACTTCTTTATAAAGTTAGTTTTCAAGGTTTTATGTGCTTTATGTATAACATCTTTCCTAAATATTATACTTCAATTATTCTTTTGATAATGCCAACATGTTTGAAGCTCCAAGAAACAGAATCTATTCTACAATCTAAATATTTCTCAAATTCAACTACTTCTACTGGCATCACTGTCAGTGCCTTAGTCTAGGCCACAATCAGCTCTATTAGGTTTACTGCAACAGGATCCCAATTGACCAGACTCTAGGCTTTCTCATCTCAGTTATCTCCTGTGTTTCAGCTGAGAGAGAAAGCAACAAACAAAAGAAAAGGAGGAACAAGAAGAAAGAGAAAGGGAAAAAAGGAAAGTTTTCTTTGATAACTTTATGATTGAAATATAATCACACTACTAGGTCAAGACATTGCTGTCTTTGGCTAAATTAGGCTAATTTATAATATATATATATATATATAATATTAATACTAATCTTTATCTTCTCTTTTTTCCAAAACCAGTCTCAAATCTTCCATCATCATTACTTTTTTGTTCCTCTTTTTGGGGTGACAAAGGGAGCATAGTTGGGACTAACGTAAAAGATTCAGGTCGTGTGTGTGTGTGTGTGTGTGTGTGTCCCCTGCAAAAGCAAAGAGCACTGAATTATTCAGGAATGTAGAAAACAGAAGCTAATAGGGAAAAAGGCATAAAAATACAAGATTCATGGATGTAAAGGGCAGCTCTATTCAGGCCTATTTTTACTACTCTTTCATGTTCATAAATAACACACAATAAAGAGGAAGAGAATGGGATGGAAAGGAGAAGTCAACTGGTAACCAAAACCTCCAAGTTTACATTTCCACAGATTAAAAACTAGTAATAATAATAATGGGTTATTTCCCCTTATTTCAAGCATATCCAAATATGGTCAATTTAAGATTTATTATTAAAATATACTCATCTTCTGGGTTATTCAGAAACTGATCTATTTTAAAACTGTCAAGTTTTATCTCCTAAGTTAAAAGTAATACCTAAATATTATTGCTTTTGCAAAAGTAGTCTAGTAATAGTTTAGAAATATTCTGAACCAAACTAGGCCCTCTGATTTAAGCATCCCAACAGAATAAACATGATTTTCTAAATCAGATAAAATTGGTAGAGTTAACAGAAGAAAACTGATCACTAATATTTCCAATAGATTTATATCAATGTTTCTTTAAATAACTTTAAGGGGAAAATAGTATGTGGATATTAGAATCTGTCAAAATGAAGATCAATTAATAGCAAGCCTTATATTATGACAGAATAAAACAAAACTTTTCAGGAGCTCAGCATAAAGTAATTCTCTCTATATAATAGCCTGAAGGTATAGGCACCTAAATTTCCAAAGATATTTGCTAGTTCATACTTTACAAAGTTTGTCAGAAATTGGTACTATTAGAAACATTCCTAGTAATTTAGTATATCCTTCTTAATGACAGTTTGATAATATGTGTCAAAATGAGAAATACGGATGCCCTTTTACTTAGCAAATTCACATCTACAGATAAGAGATAAGAAGAAAACTGACACAAATAGAAAATACTGTTTAGCACAGTATTTTTAATTTTTTTTTTTGCTTTTAAAAAAACCCTAAAATATCAGTGGAAAGTCTGGTTATGTGGATCACAGTACATACAATAGTATGTAATTATTAACAATTATGTGGATTGATATATTTTTAAATAATGTGGAAAACAGATCTCTAATACTATTGAGTAAAAATGAAATGAAGTAAAACCAAATTTAAGGTGCAATGCAGCAATAATGGTTTGCTTATGCCTGGGACAAAAGGCTGGCAGGAAGTATGTGTGCAGACAGACATTTGTATAAAATTTTTAAAAAAACTAAAAGACACTGAAACATTAACAAAGATACTACCTCTAGGTGGTGAGGTGCTGAGAGTATTTTTGCTTTCTTCTTCGTACTTTTCAGGTGTGCCCGCACTTTTTCAGTAAACACTGGTCATTTTTAGAAATAAGATTTTTTTTAAAAAAGATTTCAGATTTATAAATCGTGAAGCCACTTGCACCATTACCTTTCATTTGCATATCATCACTGAAAGGAGTGGTATTATCATGAGAATTCACATAAAATAGGTAACATCTAAATTGAGACCAGCAGAATGAATACACATGAAAAGAGGAAGTCTGTATCTGAGAAATAGATGTTTAAATCAAAACCGGGTGACTTAAAAGTCTGAAGTTATTTACATATCAAAGTGCTCCAGTAACAGCAACCATTAAGTCACAGGGTGATCATATCACCTAGTTCATTCCCAATACAGTACTACTCTCCTCAAAAGGAACAAAAGTATGCATTTAGATTGGTCAAAGAGTAGTCCAGAAAAGTGAGACTATCACAGAATTGAAAGTAGCAAGAATTACTGAATAAAACTACAAGTATTTCCTATATACTTATGCAAGTCTTCTATCCATAGTTATATGATAAAATCATTTGTCTCATTCCACAACAAGTAGAGATTTAGAAGCATTTTTCTTAACCAAGAATTCTGTCATATTTAGTCATAAAGTTAACATATATTAAGATTTTCACATTTCTTTCCGCAAATACTATGTCATAAAACTGCACCAAGGAAAATGTAAGAAGATGTATGAAGCATTACATTTCAGGACTAACAGGCCAAATACTCGTCTAACTAATAATTACTAGTTGAGGTTCATTCATTTGATTATTTAAATAATAACTAAAAGTCACTGTGCTGGGCACTTTGCAATGCACTGTAGAGAAGACATGTAAATCACAGGTCTGTGTTCTACCAATTCATAGGTTGGCACTTCACAGTTATAGATTATATCCTGAACTCAATATTCTTTCAACAGCGCAGAACATAGATGCAAAAAAAAGTGCTGTATGTACAATATGCCACATATTGTTAGCATATATGACAAGTTATATAAATGATTAATTAGAATATGGTCAATGCTAGGAAAAAGTGAGCAAATGCTATCTAATTAGATCATTAAACCATATGCTTGAATTGAATCCTCAAATGACAAGTCTACTAAATGAAAACAGAGAAAACAGTACACCAGCCAATTACATGTTCAAAGCCTGAAGCTCAAAGAGCGTGGAATTTCTCAAGGAACTGAAAAGACACTGTAAGTAGTTTGGTTAAGTCTGCAGTACTAAACAAGAGCAAGCTCAAAAGCACCTTCTATGCTTTCTTGTGGAATGTGGTCTTTTTCTCCTACTAACACAAGACTAGAAGATAGGTAAGAAAGTAGTGGTTTCAGAGAAGATTAAAAGCAGAAAACCAGGGAGGGGGATTTAGCTCAGTGGTGCCATCACCTGCCTCACAAGCACAAGGTCCAGAGCTCAATCCCAGTACTCCCCACCCCCCACAAAAAAGTCTCTTTCAAAAGCGGAAAACCAGATAAGAAACCATAATAGTAATAGTTGCAGTAAGAAGTACAGGTAGACCTAAATTATAATTCAGTAAAAGTGAAGACAATTTCAAAGTAGTGCAAGCAACAGTTCTTCGTGGATAACGCAAGTGGCAGGTAAAACAGAAGTCATGAAAAGCTCACAGACACTTAGGGCTATCAATAAACTAGAAAATGGGCATATAGTTGTGAGTATGAACAGGTTGGTATAAATGAGCAAGTTTTTAGGAAAATATATGGTTATTTTCAACATGTTGAATTTGAAGCCTTATACAAAGAAGTTCAAAATGAGCTAGAAATAAAATATTTACCGTGACTGCAAAAGACTAGAAGAGAGAAAAAAAATCTGGGAGTCATGGAAGAGTCGTTGAGAGCAAGACAAAAGACAAGAAGTTTTGAGGGGAAAAAAAATGAAGAACAATCTAAGAGCTAAGAGAAAAAGTTAGAGAAAGAGAGAGAGAGGAAGAGGAAGAGGAGGAGGGAGAAGAAGAGGAAGAGGAGGAGGGGGGAAGGAGGAGGAGATGACAATGCCAACTGCAGGAGAAGTCAAGTAAGAACACCACTAGTAACTGGCAATCAAAACCAGATGATACCAGTAACTGGTATCAAAAAAACAGCGGTGTGGGTCAGGGATTTAGCTCAGGGGTTCTGCCGCCTGCCTCATAAGCGCAAGGTCCCAAGTTCAAATTCAATCCCCGGTACCAAAAAAAAAAAAAAAAAAACAGTGGTGAAAGGGAAAGGGAAAATACTGAAAACTACAGGATGAAAGAAAGTGAAAAAAGAGCCACAACAAGTAGAAACCACTCCCCAAACTACTGCCCAGTTGCCTAAAGGTACTGACTAGTGAACATTTCCTTGTAGAAGAAATCTGTTCTGCAGCTCACCAATTAACAGGAGAGACTTAATCACGGCAGGTTTATAAGCTAGAAGAATCAAGAGAGACTAAGGAAAAATTGAAGCGTTAAATAAAAGAATAAGTTGCCAGAAGGAAGAAGGATGTCTTTCAGAGGATATAATAAAGGAGACAGGAAGAAATATAGCAAGAAAGGATATGCACAATTGTAGATAGGTAGAAAGCACAAGAAACCATTCACTCTCAATGGCCTTTTTTGTTTTGGTCTCTTTGAAGAACACTTGTGGCCCTTACTCAAAAATGCAAGGGAGGGTGAGTGAGGTTTGAGAAAAAATGTTCAAGGTTTAGAAGAGCAACTATAGAGAAGGGGGAAAGAGGGGAGGGAAGAAGGAAAAGGTAGGACAGGGAGTATATTTACAGTAAGGCCACTGCAGCTGCATTTGTAGCTCTATAACTTAAGTACCAAGAAACTAAAATCTAAGCAGAAGAGATTGAAAATTTACATTTATAAAAGCCAATCTATTCCATCGAAAGCCTAAATTTTCCCATTTTTAGGATATGAAGACTAAAAATCACCTGAAGTAACAGCTAAACCCAATGAGTAACAAGACTGAAGGGTATCCAGTAAGTTTCCAAAATCTTCCTGAGATCTTGAAAGCACCAATTATAAGCAACCAGGATTCACAAGAGAATTTATGAGCCATGAGATTTTAATGTGAGCCTTATTTTTTTTATAAGAAATACTATTTAATCCCAGTCTGAAAGGATAAAAGTATCATAAAAAGAGATAGTGACAAGCAGCTAATGAAGTCAGATAGATCCTCTAACACATCCAACAGTCCAATAGTTCTTATTCACGTATACCATTTTTCTGGGTAAAGGAAAAATAATACTACTACTTCTAATGTATGACTTATAACTCCATTATTTTAAAAAGCATGAGACAACGTGAACATTATTAATTTAAAATATTTATTTGTATTTCTTTAATATATTGATATATTTAATATTTATTAACATTTATTTTTAGGTAAATCTTAACTTGCGATACTATGGCAAGTTTACAAAATCATGATTTCCCCAATCCTTTCACTCAAGTTGATACCTAATTCTCACATGAAGAAGCATACTAAGTTATTCCTTCAAAAACTAAGGGGATTTAAAACTAAGTTTTGAAAATATTCAAGTCAGTATTAGAATGTAAGCCCCCAGAGAGATCAAATGTTAGTCTTCCATTCTAAACATACCATGATATACCATCACATGTGTATGACTGTTACAGACTGCACCCTAAATAAAGACAAAGTTCAATTTCAGGAAGTTAAGTACAACTAGAAGAATGAACATTTATTTAGTATCTATTATGTGCTTGAAAATTTGAATCCTTGCAACAATTCTAGAGTAGGTGATAAACTATTTCAACTTCAAGCAAAGACATTTGAACTGTGTAACCACAAAAAATATGAAGGACCTTGAATTCACATTTAGACTGTCAGATCGAGGGAGGGGTAATCAGCTTAGGCAGAGACTAAAGGGAAAGATCAAAGTGAATTTGTACTTTGGTGAAATAAAGTGTTGCTGATGTGGCATCTCATGTGATCTTCTGCTTGGTGTTTTGGCTGAGAGCTTGAGAAAAATACAAAACAGAGACATTTTATCACTAAACAATGTTTAGAAGTAGTTAGGACTATTATAGGGTTCAGATGATTTAAAAATGTAAAAAATATGTACTAAGACAAAGTTAAACTTTTGAGTTTTAAAAAAATGGAAGATCTCTAACATTCCAAAAGAAATAACCATCTTAAGCAGGTTGCAGTGGTTCACATTTGTAACCCTAGGAGTGAAAAAATAAAAAGGGATGAGGATGTGGTTCAGTGGTAAAATGCCGTTAGGTTCAGGTTCCAGTACTGCAAAAAAGAACCACTGTATGTTCTAAATCTTTTTGATACTAACAATAATATGCAATGGTAACATTTGGTGGCTATGAACCCCATCGAAACCTGTGATCCATTTTTTAAATATACAAAGTATGATAATTATGTACAACATACTAATAAAAATACAATTACTGAAAAAATAAAATGTACTTAAGCTAAAAATCAAAAAGTCTGAGAAAAATTACCACAAATTGTACATATTGTGCAATAAAAGAAAATTAAAGTGACATAAAATTAAGCAAAGTATTTTAACAATACAGAAATACTAAACATGAGCCAATTCTCAAATATTTACAAATCCAGTGGAAAAAGACAAATAATATAATTAACACAAAACAAAAATATTAACACAAAACTGCTAAATATCAAGTATTGTGAAAACAGTATATATGCATGTATGTTTCTCCCAGATGTTTGGACAAGTATTCAGAGAGAAGGTAGCATTTAGCAATCTCCTTAAAGGAGGGAATATTTTTTCCAGGCTCAGTTAAAAATGATGTAGGAAAGATGAAAGTACAGACAACTGACAATGTATTTCATATTAAATGCAATAGAAAAAAAAAATCCCAAAAAAGTAGAGTATGTTGACAGATAGGGTGATGTAGTATAACCCCAGAAAGAGAGGACAGGACAGACCCGAAAGGATTTAACCAAACATTCAGAAGAAGATGTTCATGTGTAAGACACGAAGTATGTCAGTGGTGATTTTAAAAAGAAAAGAAAAAAGAAGAAACCAGAGACTTTTTAAAGAACTGAGATTAAAAGAAAACAAAGGAAAAAGGAAAAAAAGGAGATTAAAAGGAAAATCTCAAGATTTAAAATTAAACAGATTTTAGCTAGAATCCTAACTCTACCGATTACTAGCATTAGGCTTTTCTAAAGTACAATGTCTGTACTTATCAAGTGGGGGAAATATGCATTCTTGTTATAAAGACTTAATACACAAGCAAATGTACATTGTCCAGTGTTTTAATTTTCAATTAGTGAGTAGACAAATCCAGTAATACCCTTAAGAAGTGGTGGAAATTAGGAGATACCAGGGAAGAAGTCAGATATTTAGCCTCACTGGCTAGGACAATGACAATGCCATTAACTGAAAAAGAAGAAGAGGTAGATCTAGAGAACAAAAAAAACAATTTTTAGACAGATTTGCTGTGATAGTGGGATACAGATCTACACCCACAGACAACGGAAAGCATGAAAAATCTGAGTCTTGAACTCAGAAGACAACTCTAAAAAATAAAATTTCAGGGACTAACAACACAGAAGAAAAAGCAAAGAACAAGTGAACCAAGAAAAGGCAAGCACAAGGAGCCAGATAAGAGTAAAGAGCACAAAAAGGAAAAGGTTTCAAAAGTAGAAAGGTAGTCAACAGTATTAAGTAATGGTAAAACTGTTACATTTGGCAATTTTAAGACTCCTGGAAATCTGCCAGTAGCTTCAGTAAAATTTTGGTGACACCAAATTGCAGACATTTGAAGAATGAATGCATGGTAAAGAAATGAGAGAAAGAACAGAAGATACTCCACGGGTTCCTACTTGGGAACTGTACATACACAGTAATAGGAATCAAATAGTTTTATCAGCATTTCACACAGTGACATAAAGAGTAAAATACCCTCTACAAAGCTTTCAAAGACTATGCAATATATGCTTCTTCCATTCTCTAGCAGTTCCAAACATACACATTATAAAATGAAAATATGTATCACTATTTTATAAATGTCATGTTTGGTAGGTAAGCTCTTTCATATCATGAGATTCTTGATCAAAAGGAAATAAAAAGATTACAAATAATAAAAGGTTAGAGATTATGGGATTCTTTAGAGAAATATGGCACTGAAGAGAATACACACAATATGAATGATTATATTATATTACTGAGTTAAAACTTCATACAGAGATCTTATTCTTAAATTTTTTATGGATTACAGTGGAACCTTGACTTCCAAACTCAATTTGTTCTGGAGGGCTGGTTGTAACTCATGTTGGTCAATTGAAAGCTCAAGCTCCTCTACACAGCCTTCAAAGTCTCTCTCTTCTGTACACAGGCAGATCTCAGTGTCCGTAGAGAGACACTGGCCCAGGATTTCTCAATTAAGCCCACACAGGAAAGGACGTTGTAATGTTTCTTTCAGAACTCTTTAAGAATTAAATCTATATTTGAGACCATCTGGAAGCACAGGCGGCTGGCATTCGGGTCATAACTCAAGACTTAGTATGTAAGTTAAAACTAAAATTCCAATCGTAACCCAGGTTGTTCATGTTAGGCCAATCATACCTTGAGGGTCCACTGTAGATGGTTTGATTTTGTTTCCTAAAATTGGGATAGGCCAAGGTACTGGGTCAAAATTAAGAAATGAATGTAAAGAAATGTTTAAAGTTCCAGAAAATAAATTAAAAATCACTGAGAAAAAGATAATCACAAAGAAACAGGACTGATGCTCCAGAGTCATGCCTAAGTTATTGCCCATGTGTAGAAAACTATGTTAACATTTTCATTCTCAAAGTAAGTTGCACTACCAAAGTTCAATTAACCAACTAGATAATTAAACCAATTCCAGTTCTAGTGCAACTAGAGCTGTGTCATATAGAAATTAAGGAATTTTTGAGTCTGCCCAACACAAGGTTCAAATTTCTGTTCTCCCAGTGACTGTTTAACCTTAATGTTACTTAGCTTCTCTGAAGAAGTTTCTTCATTTTTCAGTAAATTTATGCCATAAGCTATTATGAAGAGCAAAAGAATATATATACAGAGTTTAGCAGAGTGTCTGGCACAAGGTAACCATTTAAGAAACACAGCTATAATCATTAAAATGAAATATAAATATTTATAAATATAAAACAATATTAAAGGGTAATCATAAAATATCAATATTTATAAATACAAAACAATATTAAAAGGTAATCATCAAACAAGGTCAGGAAAATCGGCATAGGATTGCTTTATAAAAAGTATTTTTCTTCTACAACAGAAAGATAAAAACTCCAATAGATAAAGATACAGTATACTGACATACTCTGCTTTGAATAAACTACTCCTAGGTCCCCAGTTTAAGGAATCCACAATGACAGTAAAAAAGACTAGATAGGTTATTTCTCAATACTTCAACAAGTGACTCATAATGTAAGGCATTTTTGAGATTATAAACATCTAAATTCAGAATCTAACATTCCTTATGTCTTTAAAAAATAAAACATAACTCAAGTTAGGCCCTATAGTAACCTAATGATCTTCCAAGCTATACTAAAAAGAATCCCTTCAGAACTGCCACTAGAATAGCAAAGGGCAGTTGTAGAGAGGTCCAATAGCTTATACCTCTGCAATGATCAGTATTCTACCCTACAACCTACAAATAGTTTCAGTTTCACTTTTATATATCCTTACATAGTGTAGGCCCAATTTATTTTTAGATTTTCGTTTTAAAACTGAAAATAATTACATTAACCCATATCAAATCTCTCTTCCAATCTCAAAGACAAGAAAAACTCAGTTAAAACTATATTGGTATTCATAATTAACACATCCAAAATTTTCCAATGAAATTTTAAGTGCTGTACATATATGATTATGTGGAACTGTTTTATGTTTTATTTTTCTCTTTATCTTGAGAAAAGCACTTCCAAAATTTTAGGTTGGACAAACACCACATTTTGCACTATTTTTAGAATAATTTTGTTATTCTTGTGCCTAAGGCAACAGAAGTATCACTACTATATTAATATTAAACAAAACAAAGTAATGTAGAACCTCTTTAGAACATAAGGTTAGAGACAAATAAAATCAAGTTATTAACTTTGTTATACCTTTTTTGTTATGATACATATATTTGGGATTGTAGGTTTTGATTAAGAATATATTTTAAATACTAATTCACTCAGTTTAAAAGGAAAAATATGCTACCCCTGGTGAAACTGAAATCCTGATTAACAAAAATATTACATAATTATCGGTTTTTAAAAATGAAATATAATAATTCAAATGAAAATGGAATATAAATTATTTTGCAGGAAGATCAAAAGGTTTACATAGAAGCTAGTCCTTGAGTTATACAAATTCATTTTCATTATTCAGTGTAGGTAAGTAAAGATAGAGTAAAAGACTGAAATGTGTCTGTAACAATCCTTTAACAACATACTGCTAAGGTTAGTTCCTAGACAAGAGTGTATACATGCAATTTTTATTTCCTTCTAAAAATTCACTCCCCAAAAATATGGAGCAGCTTCCTATTGTTCAGATTCTAAATAAATGGAACTTTCTGTGGTAAATTTTATGACTTTTATATTAAAAGTAAATGAACTCAAATGTTAACAAAATTGAATAAGAAAAAATAAATTTAATAAAATAATAGGTAAATAAGTTATAATCAGGAAATGCTCAAAAAGCCATTAAAAAAGAGCCATTTTGTTAATTGGCCACTAACCTCATTTTGTCTTTAAAACTTTTTTTAATTACCTATGTGTAATAGCTAAGCCATCCAACACTTTAACACCCACCAACCCCACAGACACAGAAAGTAGCCAAAGATATTCACTTTCAAAAACATGTCTAATAAAAATTATTTTTACCTGTAAATTGTTTTCTGTGACTCTGTTCCACCAAACCATATTGATGGGTACTCCTGATTTACACCTGTCAGCAAGGCAGCCAATAGGGTTCTTTGCTTTTCGTGCCTTTGATCCCACCGGAACTAGCCTCTCCTCCAGCATCCCCAGGCGATACTTCCTTGGCTAGGAAAAAGAAGGAAAGAAACCAGGCCACTCCTAACATCCCCCACACTAATCTAAACTAATATAACTAACATACAGAGGATATCAGAAATGGTGGGATAAGAAACAAGTAAAATTTCTAAGACACTCCCTTCTAATGTCCTTATCAACACCCAGCAAATCCCACCCCCACCCTAACCCACACTTCTAAAATAACACACAGTACTAATAAGGCTGGACAATATTATATAAAGTAACAAATGTTTTACAGAAATATAATATGATTTTATAAGACTTTAGTGAATAGAAATTAATTTATTAGTAAAGTAAATGCTTTGCAAAATTTTTTTCCACTGGAACTTACCTATTCTTATTGAAATACGAAGAAAGAGCTTCCAAGGCACAAAAGACAGATAAAAATCTCCAAGCTGCATCTTTTCAGCAACTTATCTTGCTACCTTATTTCTTAATGAGAACCACTCCAGTTAAAAGAAGCAGCTGATTCCTAAGGAATGGCTTTTTCAAAATTATTTTAATTCTAGGTACAACAGACCAGAGTATAAGAACAGTCACTCTATCTTAATTGGGCATTTAATCTGAGAAACTTAAAAAAAAAAGCAAAATAACAGAAGTTTCATTGGTCCTTTCAATCTCAGTAATTTGAACAGACTGATATTGAATAAACTGCCCCCAAAATAAAAAAATTCATTAGCTAACATAACAAAGTTAGTAAACCATCTTAACAGTGGTTAGCAGGGCTTTTGTATGTGAAAATTACATGAACAGAGTTTCCACCATCTTCTCTTAATTATAGCAAATTTGCACTAAAATGTACCCTAAAGGGAATTTACATTTATATATATATTTTTATATATATGTATGTATATATATTTCCCCTTTCAGAGAATACACTGACACATGCTTGAAAAGATAACATTCACTAATGTAAAATTTATTCTTTAGAAAACTAAAGATTATCTGAACTCTATAACAAAATTTCAACACAACGAAAGATATTTAAAATCACAACACACCAAACAGGACTTAAACAAAGATATTTAAACCCCAGTCATATCTGAGTGCAAGAAAATTATTGTTTTCTGCAGTTTAGACTCCACAAATTCAGACCCACTTTGACCCAGTTATTATAGTTAGTGCAATCTGTTCTCTATGGAGTAGTGCACTAAGGAATACAGAGATTTTAAACACTGCTAGTGTATTCATCCTCCCTCCTCAATGGCTTTCACTATATAATTATGCTTCACATTTCCAAAGAGGATTACTCCTCTCCTTCTACCATATGCCTAAAACCTATAACCACCTAAAGCCTATAACTCTTAAGTAGAGATCTTCATGTATCATTATAAATGTTTTTTCAATAAAAACTCTAATCTGCCAATATGAATAAAAACTAATACAAAAATAAAACCTATGTGACACTTCAGGAAGAGATCTAAGATATCAAGACCATTTAAAATTCCATTATAAGCAACAAAATATAAAATGACATGCAAAAAGAGCACCAATAGCATGACGGTGAGACAAAAAGATTCCCATATACAAGTCTCATTTCCATAGAATGTAAACTACAGTATTACCTCATCTGTGAGCTAATTTCCAAATTACCTGAACTATTATTTATCTCTTAAAAAATATTTTCAAACAAACATCTGCGTACCTATTTTTTGCATCAGGAACTATTCTAGTTCAGAATACAATGACACACAACACACCCTTCCTTCAAAAAAAGATATAGATTAGGCCAGTGGTGGCGAATCTATGGCACGTGTGCCACAATGGGCTGGCTCTTACCACTTTTCACCATCACTATTCTAGTTAGTAAAACATAACTCCTTGTGACATATTCACACACAGTCAAGGTATCAATAGAGCAGAGACAAAGGCACTTCACAAGGAAGGCAAATATCTGAGCAGATTTTTGAAGGAATAATCAGTGTGCCCATAGAAAATAAGAGAAAGATGTAGTCTAAGAAAAATGTGTACATAGAAGCATAAGGGCACTGTGAAATTTAGCCCACCATGACAGAGTTAAGCTTGAGAGCCAAAGCTGAGGTTTGAAGGCAGTAAGACATTTATTATTTGTTGTGAAGTTTTGTTCTTGGGTGTATGTGCGCGCGCGCGCGTGTGTGTGTGTGTGTGTGTGTGTGTGTGTGTGTTTGCAGTACTGGGGATGGAACCCAGAGGTGTGCTATCACTAAACTATAACCCATTTCAGGCTGGCCTGGAACTTGTTACGCTCCTGCCTTGGAGTCCCAAGTGCATGGGATTTCAGTTATGCACCATCCACCCACTTATTTATTGTTTTATATACTATGCTAAGGAATTTGTGTTTCATTCCTGAACAAAAAGGAACTCAGAAAAGCTTATTAATAAGAACTGACAAAATAGGATGTTTTAGAAAGGAGTTCTTTAGCAGTTTGAAGAAGGAATTGGTATGGGAGTAAAATAAGAAACATGCAGGCAAATTAGTGGGCTTTTGGCAAAAGTCTAGATTAGGGTTTCCCAACCTCAGCACTATAGACTTTGGATAATTCTTTGTTAGGCAGACCCTAACTGAACTAAGGCTTGGTTGTGGAAAGATGTGAAAGGTAAAAAACAACTATTGGTAATTAGCTATTGGTAAGCAGAGGTTTAAGGAAAAGATGAAAGTCAGATGGAAGATAAGGAAGAGGGGCAAACAAAATCATATGAGAGACGTTTATTTCTTAAATTTTCTTGACTGTTCTTCCAGAGCAAACCACAGTCAATAAATAATCCTTCCTCCCTCTGCCTTAGCTTCTGAAATCCTTACTTAGGCCAGTCTTGAGAAATCAATGTTGAGGGTATAAATTTGTTAATCATCTATTCTTGATAGCCTTGACAGTTCCAGCTTGCTGGTTATTATGAGATGGAAGCATTTTAAAATACCGTATCTTATAGATTAGTGGCTTTTCTGCTCCATCAACTACTAAGTCAATGCTATATACTAGAATTCCCAATCACCAGCAGAGTCTATAACTGGCTGGTTTTTAGTCTCTCTCTTGCTAATATATACAACTTTTACTTTAAGCCTTAAGGTTCATGGCAAAAGTGATTATTATCTTTCTACACAAAAAATCTAAAATGAGCACAGTAAGACAGCAGTTGGAAATATTTTTACTCTTTTTATTTGAAATTTCTTCTTAATAACACCTTTGGCCAGCTGCAGTGGTGCGTGCCTGTAATTCCAGCTATTTAGTAGAGGCTCATGTACAAGGATCACAAGTTTGAGGCCAGCTGGGGCAACTTAGCAAGACTGTATGAAAATTTTTAAAACCTGAAGAAAAAAAGGGCTGGGGATGTAGCTCAGTAGTAGAGTGCCCCTAAGTTCAAACACACATACACACACACACACACACACACACACACACACATGCACACACACTAAACAAAATTGTCAAAAGATTTTTTTTAAAAAAAAAAGTTTGAGAACATACTGTAGACAAGCAGATCTGGACTTTCTCCCATAGGTTCATGTGTTGAAGGTCTAATCTCCAGCTGGTAGCATTACTGGAAACTTTAAGAGGGGAGACCTAGTTGGAAAAAAAGTAGCTCACTGGAGATGTGCCTGTAACAGTCCTTGGTCCCTTGTTCTCTCCTTTTCTTTGCTCTTCCCCTCTCTGCCTTGAAGAGAATCATTTCGTTCCACCTTGCCTTGCTGTTCTGCTTCAACACTTGCCCAGAAGCAATGCAGCCACATGACCATGAACTGAAACCTCTGAAGCCCTAACCTGAAATAAACCTTTCTTACTTTTAGGTCTTTATCTCAAGTATTTTGTCATAGCAATAAAAAGCTAACACAGTCTCTCAGACTATAATGAACATATAAATCTGGAGTATCTTGATAAAGATTCTAGAGTTGGGAGTGTAGCTCAATAGCTGAGTGCTTGCCTAGCATGTGTGAGACCCTGGGTTCCATCCCTAGCACTCAAAACAACAAATCAAAAGAACAAAAATTCTGACTCAGTAGACCTACTTGGGCCTGAGATCCTATGTTTCTAAAAATCTCCCATCACTGTAATTACTGCTGATCTACTGTTCACATTTTGAGAACTACAGTTCTCTAAAATGTCAGACAAAAGACCTAAGTAAGAACTACAGGTACAAACAGAAATTGGGTGCATGCTCAAAAATGAAAAGGGTAAGAGCTTAGAAGTTCAATACTCTGGCCCACTCCTTGTAGCTTCTTGCCTCTTTAAAGCTTGACTTAAACATTCAGCCTTCAGGACCATTACTCAATAGCCCCCAACGCCCTTGTTTTTCAAGTGAGCCTTTGTCTTTCAATGGCTGAGGACTAAGAGAAGTCCATGCTCATTCCCAACAAGCGAGCTAAGTCTATAGATTCATGTTCAAAGAAAGAGCAGTAAAAGCTAATTTAGGATTATTTCAATTCTGAAGCCTAAATGTACACATATTTTTTCATTTTTTCATTCAACGACTCAACATTCAATATAAGTTTCTCTGCCCTTCTTAGAAATATAAAAAAATCACTTAGATTTATTCTTTTCCTCAAAAAAGTTCAGTGCCTAGGTAAAGAACATTTGTATGGAAAACAAAGGTAAAACTACCATGTACATACAAGATCAATTTTCAGAGCACAGGCCCTTTTGGTAATTGCAAAACAGCACCATCTCCAAAATGTCTCACATTATCAGTCACACATTATTATATATCATAACCTAATCAGTAATAACAGACTAGAGAAAAGGTTTTCCCAGGACAAAAAGTTTCCAAAGCCCTGAATTGTAAGAACCCAGTTCAAACGTCAAAAAGTATAACAGCTATACTTTCACTATTTGTACTTTGAAATAATGAATAATGACTTAAAGGCACTTTAAAATGTTCATATTTTATTGATCAGAACATCTTCACAAACATGAAAACGGTAACACACATACATGAAATATACTTTCCTTTAGACAACACTTAATGAATATGTGAATTCATTATCTTTTGCAGGAACAACTCAGCAACATACCTCCTACCACACCTGAGAAGGTTAAGTCCACTGACTAGCAACCTCTGGCCTAGGACTTACTATAGATTTATTTCCAAATAAGCCTGTATTTCTTTTACAACCTCCTCTAACTCCAAGTGGTCTTCTCTTAATTAAATATCCTAATATTTTAGCACATTTGTAATTATGAGAAGTAAATATAAGACTATAATTCCATCACTTGGGGAACTTAAACTGATTGAAACCATTTGAATTTTCAAAATAAATTAATTTTCATAAAATCCTTAACACAGGGACATACCTATACCTAAATTTCTAATTAGGGATGTTAATATATTTGGATTTTAATGTTTCCAATAGTTAATTAAGAACAGTAAAATCTAGACAAACAAATTAATATAACTTGGCTTCCAGTGAATTTTCTACATGGATAAAAGGCTTAATTTTTTTTTAAAAAGAGATCAGGCTCAAAGATTATATTGTTGTATTTTGTCTCTTCATTAATTACCATTAATTGTGATCATTTCTGTCTCTTCATTATCATTAATTGTGATCATTTTATTAAAATATATTAGGTTGCTTTTCAAATATCTGTATGTGAAAGATCTTTTAGTTTCTGAAGCCAAATCACAAGTCATACGGAGGATGAAAATAAGGGAAACTGCTGGGAAAAACTCATATAAATTGTATTAAGTACAGCAGAACAGTGATTACCTACATAAACATACATATAAATATTTTAAAACTCTGCTGAGATCAAATGAGGGAGACTAACATTATCTATGTAAATTTAATAAAATCTAACTACTTCTGTTCTTAAAACATCACCATTACAAAGTATTTTTGTGACACCAAAAATAAAAACAGAATATTCTTGCTAAGCAAGGGCAAAATGAATTTCTAAAGAATTGGAATGCCTAGTTGGGTATAGTGAAGCACATCTGTAATCCCTGCAATCAGGAGGCTGAGTCAGGAGGATTGGAATGAATTGGAGCCCAGCCTAAGCTATATAATGAGTTAAGGGCAAGTCTGGACTTCTAACACCACACAATAACTTCTTGTACCCCTACTACTTTAAAGAGAAACCTGAACAAGATACAATTATCATGTCAAAGTTATTATAATATTTAAAGTGAAAATAAATTATTTAATGCCAGGAAAGTAACAGTATTTCTACAATAGACCATCTCCTATAATGATCCTTAAATTTTGGGGGTTTTTGTTGTTGTTGTTTTTTGGTACCGGGAATCAAACTCATGACCTTGCACTTGTGAGGCAGGCGCAGTGCCACTGAGCTAAATCCCCAGCCCTGATGCTTAAAATTTTAATGGTTTCAGTCCTTTACCAAAAGAAATCATCATGTTAAAATACCTAATAGTTTATTAGCAAAATAGTTATTTTGATTTAATTTGTATGAGTATACTTGCTTAAATTTAATCTTAAAATGAAGCAGAGTATCTTCTAAAATTAATGTAAATTATGATAGCAGCTAATGGAAAGTAATCTTATATAAGATTATATAATATACAAGATTATATAATCTTACATAAGCAGATAAACATAAGTTTTTAAATTGCAAAATTTAAAAGAAATAAAATAACCAAAAATTGTAACAACCACTATTTGGCAAGCACATGGCACCATGCCAAGTACTTTACACCCATTCATATATTTAATATGCACAACTCTGTGAGATAATGCCCATTACATCCACTTTACCAATGAAATAAAAAGTGACTCTTAGAAAAGGTTAAAATAATTTGCCTAGGGCTGGGGATTTAGCTCAGTGGTTCTGGAGCCTGCCTCACAAATGCAAGGTCCCAAGTTCAATCCCTGGTACCCCCTCAAAAAAAATTTGCATATACTCTCACAACTAATATAATGTCAAGCTCCAAGTCTATACTCTTCACTATAGTATCTTCAAAGAAATCTCCTCCTTGTTCTATAATATTCATTAACACATTACAATCTTAATATGATTCTAGCTAAACCTGAATCATCTCTTTAACTATAATTAACATGGACGGAATAATGAGAAAGAACAGCTAAAGACTGTAAAGAAAGAAAAGGCTCTCTCTCCCCATTTTCAAAATGAAGAACAAACTTGGAGAGTAAAAATAAATACAGTTTTTGCTAAATGTAGCTTAGAACTTAGGCTTGAATGTTGGTTTTGTTTTGTTGTTGTTGTTTTTGGTACTGGGGATCAAACTCTGGAACTTGCACTTGCCCAAATTCAAAAAAGTCTCCCAAAACAAAATCTGTCCTGAGAGCTCTTTTATAATCAATCAACAGAACAAAACTTTCTTGCAGTCACAATGTTGAAGAAATCTTTCTTAATTCAACAAACAAGTGATCACTACACACAAAGCACCAATTAAAAGTAAGAGTCCAGGACCAGGGATATTTAGCTCAGTGGTACTGCTGCCTGACTCACACAAGGTCCTGAGTTCGATCCTAGGTACCAAAAAAAAATTAATAAATAAAAATAGTCTAGAAAGTACATGTTTGTACCTATCATTTGTGACAACAGAATTTATTCTTTCCAAAGCACAATCCTGGAAAGTCAACCTGGCTTACTGTTTATTTAACAGAAAACACTCATACTTCAGTCTTTAACATTTCTAAACAAGTTTCAATAGAATTTTACTTATATATTTGAAGAAAATATTTGACAAGGAAAACATTTAAGTCTGCCAAATAAAAAGCAAAGAGAGGGCCGGGGATTTAGCTCAGTGGTGGTGCTGCCTGCCTCGCAAGTGCAGGGTACCGAGTTCGATCCCCGGTACCCAAAAAACAAAAAAGGAAAGACAGGGGCATAACAGTCATGCATGTAACCCCATCGCTCCAGAGGCTGAAGCAGGAGGATCACCATAAGTTCAAGGCTAGCCAGGGCTCCAGAGTGTGTTCAAAGCCAGTCTAAATTACATAGCGAGACTCCTGTCTCAAAAAAATTTTTAAATAAAAAAAATAAAAACCAAAGAAAGGGCTGTGGTATGGCTCAGTGGAAGAGCAATGGCCTAGCATGTTCTAGGTCCAGGTTCAACATCCAGGACTGCAAAACCAAAAGCTAAAAATAAATAAAAAGCAGAGAGAGAATATATAGGTATTTGCTAAGGGAACTTGATTACTATGGGTCATTATAAGTCTATTTAAATTTATTATTGTTTAAACAAAAATAAGCTTAAAATTTTGCTTCTTAAAAATCTACTTAACAAAAAATGTACTTAATGTATGATAATCTGAGCAGGCATGGTATTATAAAACTGACAGCATACATGTGAAATTCAAGACTAAAAAACAGAATGGGGTAAGATACTAAAATCTGATAAAAGCTTAAATCTCTAAAAAGCTCTTACAATGAATTCTTAAAAAGAATTGTTTAACAGAAAAATGAGCAAAAAATATGAAAGAAACACCAATAGCAAATAAATATAAAGAAGTTCAATAGCACCAGTAATAAAGCTTAAGTAAGGGGGGGTTTTTTGCCTACAAAATTATAAATATATAAAAGATTATTCTAGTGTTTTCTAGACTGCAGTAAATCCAACACCTATGGTTAGGAATATAAATTTGTTCCACACTTCTGAAAGGCTATTATCAAAAGTTATCAATTATCAAAATTTGTGTGTTCTTGCCCTAGAAACTGAGTTGAGAGAAATTTACATTGAGCTAATCATGTAAGAAGCAGACACAGGTTAAGGAATATTTTATCTCTTTCATATTACCAGTCGTCTCTCTCCACTATTTTTCATCTTATAAAAGACTCGGTAATCTTATTTTTCCCAATTTGCCCCATATAATTTTGCTTTCCTTTGAGATGTCAATTATCTATATGATTCTAGATAAATTACCTGAACCTGATTTCTTGAATCTCCTTTTTTTTTTGGACCAGGGATCGAACTCGGGACCTTCTGCTTACAAAGTAGGCAGCGGAACCACTGAGCTAAATCCCCGGCCCTGAATCTCCATCTCCCTCTTCATAAAATAAAAAAAAACTAGTCTCTCACAAAAAATTGGAGTGATGAAATAATAAAATATAAAACATTTAATTTATAAAAATATTATTTAAGTTTACCATATTACCTAGAACAAAATTATCATTAATATAAATAAAAGCAAATTTCTCTCCGTCTGTCACTACATTAATAATACCCTTTATAGATTTTCACCAGATTTGGAGGACATGTTTGAGAAGCTAACAAGAAGCTTCTGCAGGGAAGAAAGGGGAAAAATTAATGTTAGGAGAAGAGGGGCCTGCGCACACCATGGAAGACATCCTCAAAGCAGCTACAAAACTCTTCTAGTGGGCAATTTTAACATGGCCTGACTAGCAAGAGATATGTATTTAAACAATAGTTTATTGCTAAGCAAGGCTTGCTTGAATGGTTTAGCCAACATCATAGATCTTTTACTACTGATAATAGCTACCACTTGTTAGGAACTTCTGTACCAGGAAACATATCCCATTTAGTCCACAAAAAAGCTCTAGAAAGTAGGCATTAAATATTACTATTCTCTTTTTGCAAATGAAGAAACAAAAAGATTTGCTAAGTTAAATACACAAAGATGAATAAGTGAAGAAATAAAGGAGTTAATTCCACATGCCTCACATCAGACTCCAAACTCCAAAACTTTAATCATTACTCAAAACTACAGGGTTAGTACTCTTCCTACTGTTAGCTCTTTGAGAGAAATAAGAGGCTCTGTACAAGCTATAAACTGGAATTATGCATAGATGCTCCATTACCGAGGTACGTAGACTCCAACAACTTTACCAGGGCACCATATGCATCTCTCAAAGCCTAAAACCTCACTCCTACTGGTATAAGCTGGGAAAGTACACATTCCTATACCTTGGCAAACAGAGATGACTACAAGTTCAGTGATTTCAGTAAACAGAAAGTAGTTCTGAGTGTATTAATTTGCAATTCTAAATATAATTTTCCATAGAAACATCACTGTACAATATTCATAGGTAAAAGATTAAAAGATACAATAAATAATGTTGCTAACTAGAAATCTACATCTCTTTTAGAACACATATAAAAAACTTATTAAAATTTTTACAAATAAAGTTTTAGACTAAAATGTCCTTTAAAACCAATTTTTCAGTATTTTCTCCATTTTCTCTGTATCTTTTTAAAATTTTTTCTTGAGATTTTGATGTGCCAACAAGGCCTACCAATCAGCAGGGCTGAAAAAGAATTTCCATTCCAAACTGTATAAGCTATAATCCTATTAATTGTTCCAAATTTACTCTATTTTCCATAAAGAAACTTCAGTAGCCAGGTGTGGTGGCATAAATCTGTAATCCCAGCACTTGGGAGGCTGAGGTAGGAGGATCGCCTTGTCTGGGCTACACAGTGAATTCAGGGCCATCCTGAACTACAAAGGGAGACCCTGCCTCCAAAAAAGAAAACAGGGCCAGGGATTTAGCTCAGTGGTTCTGCCGCCTGCCCTGCAAATGTAAGGACCTGAGTTTGGTACTGGTGGGTATGAAAAAAAAAAAAAGAACTTTAGTAAATAGCTCCAGTTTTACTGCTACTGCATATTTTGTTTCCTAGAATATAAATAATGTAAAAGTCACCTTCCAAAGACTTTAAAACAAAAATACTACCAAAACAAATTTTAAATGTCGAATTACTCTGAAAACATAAGATATAGTCAGTAAATCTGGTAATAGAGATGGTAGAGAAGGGTGGATGTTCTAAAGACAGAAAATGGTGCAAAATGGGGGTTCAAACTGTTTTTGTACAAGGAACAATGTAGAGAAAGTACTACTAGTGAAATTTTCAAGCAGAATAACCTCTGGACCTCCACAATATAAACCTCTTCACAAATAAGCCATAGCAGATGAACCAGATACTTTTAGCCTAACTTTTCTTATCCTAATAAAGAGCTTTAAAATCAAGAACAGAGAAGAAAATAAACATGATACTTCAAAAATCTTTCCCTGATAACCCCAAAGCATGGAACTTATTAAAGTGTGAAAAATTGACAAAAGTAAAAACCTGTTATTCCACTATTAGAAACATAATGCAAATGTACATGTAAACTTGCATACTGACTAAAACAACATACTAAACTAAACCAACCAAAGAAATGTAAAAAGACAGGTACCAGTGCTTTCTCCTGGGGTGGGTGGGGGGTGGTGCGTTCATGGGGACAAATGGGAAGATGATTCAGTAAAGAAGAGGAGGAAGGTCACTGGGCCAGAAAGATACAAAAGGAGAAGCCAAGAATGCTAGGCACAGACTGCAAAGATTTCTCATTTTGCCTAGGACTTGCATGAATCACTATGCAGAGGTCTTGTTTAAAAACGCATAGCTTAGCAAAACTCAGTAGGAAAATACCACAGCACTGAACCAGTTCATTTATGAATATATGTACTTCAACATGTACTTCTGTTAAAAAGATATGTTGTTCTCAAAGGATTTCTTACCCAATTTTCGCTATTTGCCAAGATCACATTTGTGATTCATAGTTGACTCTCAATCTCAAATCTTTCTTTTCATAATAGTCTTTTCATAAAAGTGTTCAACTTTCTACCTACCAGGTATTAAAGCTTCCTCATGTATTAATCTCTTGTATATTAACTCTCATTTATGACAAAACTTAAAAGTCATCTCAGTGCTTTGGAAAGCCAACTTCTCCCATACAATATAAAGTTAGAATTCAAATTCTTTCTACCATCATCCATAGCCAAGAATTATGCACATTTCAAATTATACTTTTTCTATCTACAAAAGGGCATGTGGTAAATAATACAGTGCTTCTCAAACAGCAATTAAAAATATTACTTTTTAAAGTACTTCCTATATATCAGTGTGGTTTTGTAAAATAAAAATGTATTACCAGAAAAACAGCTGTATATTTTGAAGTTACATATTATCAAATTGTTTAGAAGTTTCCAAACATTTACTTTCAAAAGTTTACTTCCTTATAAACAAGTAACAAACAAATTCATGGACTGAGACTAGCACAGCGCCCTTGAATATTGTGACAGTAGTGTCCTAAGCCATATATTCTCAATACACAGGATAAAGTCTTCAGAAAGTTCTCACATACCTAACAAGACAGCTCAGATGAATGGCTAAGAACCCCTTTGTACTGTTTTTCCTGTTCCACATTTTACTTCAACAAGTCCTAAAGATACTAAGACCCTCAGCCATATTGTCTTAGAACATCTATGATACTAAGAAGGAAATTAATGAGCTTACTGAACTCTACCTCTATTACTTATAATCAAACATATCTTTTGCCTAAGGGTCTCTATGGTCCTCACCTGATCCAACCTAAAACATCTTTTCTCCATAAATTTTCATCAATCTAGAGGATTGTCTGCTACTTGACAATCACGAAATACTTAAACTGGCACCAACATGTTGCTGCCCAAGTATAGTAGGTTCGTGTATTGCCTCTACAGCGAGATTTGAGGAAAGCAACAAAAACACCAGTCCTTTCAATTTTCCACATAGCATCTAGTAAAACTGCCTACAATAAAGGTACTTGACTGATCTATTCTCAATGGGTCACATAAACCTGCAGGCAAAAATAGCTTTAACTGGCCCAGGGCAGGAACCAGGCCCCGTGGGATTTTTGGAAAAATTATTTACCCCACAAGCTATGAAGGGTTACTAAGTATGGCCTATCTGTTCTCGGATACGATTACAAAATATCACTTGGTAATATCACACACTAGCCTGCTTACACAAACCTGGAATTATAACTAAATTCTTACATAATTTTTATTTAGTTCCTTTAAAATATAACCCTAAACAGACATTTTTAAATAACCACAACAAAAGAAAAATAGGCAGTCTCCATATGACTGCAATTCACAATATATAATATGTAATACTCCTATTATTCAAGAGCATTTGTAACACATTTTAAACATTCTCAATTCAACCATTAACAATTAAAAAAAAAACATACATAACATATACCCACACAGATACCACATTAGTAATACATAATGCTACTGGAAAAACTCACCATGATATTATTTTAATTGTAAATTGGAAGAAGCATGAATTTCTAGGTAGAGACTGGAAGGTGAATGCTCTAGACAGAGACTGAGGTTTAGAGACACAACAACTATTGGACATGCTTGTCATTTCTCAGATGATACAATTACAGCCTACAAAGGTGGCACACCATCACAAAGGTAAAGATCCAGGGCCTCCAATCACAGAACAATGTTCATTTCACTACATTAGTCCACTTACATTAAGATATATCCTAGTATCTCTCAAATGTTGAGATCACATTTATTTTCCCTCTAAAATAAATTTTTAAAAGGCACTGCATCTTTCCTTTTCCAATCCCCAGTGATTTTCACTACTTTCTAAAAAATATCAGTAGCTCTAGAACATACATTCAACTTTAAGATATAGTCAGCCAATTTCTCATATTAAAAATATTTAGGATTCATTTATCACTCTAGTTTTACTTTCTATACATATATAAGAAATACTACCTATTACAATTATTGTTTTTAAAATGCAAAAAAGTAGGGGATCCCCTAAGGTAACTTAAGGGATTTCTATGCCCCCCCAAGAGCCTCTGATAACTGTATTTCCAGGTTATATCTGCTTTTCAGCATTTTACTGTTTTCTTCCATGCTGTCAGGGTGTCTACTGTCCTTACCACTGCCAACTAGTCTACTTCTGTCCAACTCTATTCTACTTCTAACATATGAATTGAGAAAACAAATTATCCAACTTGTAAGAAAACTATCTAAAGAACAAATTTATTTTTGTGAAGGCTCTAAGAGATCTACAAAATCAAATCATACATTTAGTCTATCAAGTCTAGCTGCTTTAAAAGCATTTTCAAATTACCTTCTTGTTCTCATTCATGTTTCAAAATGGCTATGTGAGGTAAATGAATTATTAACGTGTGATCTATTTTGCTTTAAAAACACTGAGTCTTCCTAATTTTTTTTAACCTGAGGTATGACTGACATGTAAAATGTTGCACATATTCAATATATACAACTCATTGAGATTCAAGATAATTATGTTGTGAAACCATCACCACTAGTCTTCCTGAGCCTCATTTTATACAACCTTCTGATTAGATCCTTCCCAAAAGCATTTTAAGTTCATATCATTTTTTCTAAACTTAACATTCTTTTATTTTGGGTCTTTCTTCCATTACTTAGAAAACAGAATGTTATATAACTTTATAGTAATTGCCATCAAGATTTAAAAGCTCCTGAGGTATCTTTATCTGCTACTGATCCTAACCAGAAAGACCAACTTCTCTGGATAACTATTAGAATTAACATGACTTTCATTAAGACTCAAAGGCATCAAACTATTCAGGTCAACTTGTGACGGAATCCTTATGAAATACTACAAAACTCTATGTATAGTCTATTAACTTTGACTCTAAGTAAAATTAAATTTTTAACATTAAAAGATTTTAAACTGTTTTCAACAGTTGGGCCAGTTACGGAAAAATTGAAAATTAGAAGTTTGCCGTGTAATGAGACATTTCAATTAGGGGAGAATCTTTGCAATTTAGACAAAGCAGTCAAAAGTAAAGTTAGAACATTACTAATATGCCTACATTGGATCACTTTACATGCTATCTTAAAAAAAGAATACATTAAGATAGGGAAAATGAGGAAAAATAAGCAGCACAATTTCATTTCTTCACATAAAAGCTATTCCATGCACAGAGAGCAAATAAAATTCCACATATAAAAAGACAAAAAGAATTTTTAAAAAGGCAAGAAAAATATTTCAGTCCAAAAAAACTCTCCCCTCTTCAGATAACACTGCAACGTGTATGTAACAATGTCATTATCACCTGTAAATTCCATTTAGTTTAAGTTTCAATTTTACCTACCTTTCTTCTCTGAGAGATGTTGAGGGCACCAAAGTCATTAAACAAGGATGAAGCAGGTGAAGTTAGAGGATCTGGAAGGCAAGTTACATAAGTTTCCACAGAGACAACTCAGGTAACCCACAAATGAAACACATGTTAATTTAACAATGCCTACAATGATAATAAAAATCATATGCCACAATAATAAAGTTCAGTCCCTCACATGAAGTAGATTTTCAAATACTTTCTGAGTGAAAGAAACATAAGCTGATGAATACTTCATTTGGTATATTAATATATAGTAGATATTTGAATATTTGGTATATACTTATTCAGAAGCTCTATGGATGAAGATACAACTGTTTGATTAAAGGAAGAGCATGATCAAACAGAAAGGGGAAATAACTTTGCTCTACTTTGGCTTTTCATGAGAAAGGATCTCACTGTATAGCCCAGGCTGGTCTCGAACTCATAATTCTCCTACCTCAGCCTCCTGAGTGCTAAGATCATAGTCAAAATAAATGTTTGTGTTCTCACTTGAGACCAAACCTGAGAAGGATAAAAATGGATCTGGAAGGAGACAACCATAGGCTCTGAGAGATCCAGGCCTGGATTTAAACACAATGGCAAGGCCTTCAAACCATCCACACTACAAACTATTCCATACTTTCAAGTTTATCAAGAGATATTTGATAGTCTTACTTTTAAAAAAGGTAAGTTTTTAAAGATGAAAACACTGAATGTTTCAAAACACAAACATAAAATCTAAAGATTTTATAAGCTCAAAGTTCCATTATTCTGCAAGCAGAAGTTACAGAACTGTCTTTTTCCTTTTTTTCTGCAGTACTGGGCTTTAAGAGATGAGACAATATTTCAAATTTATTTCTTAATTATTTCTCACTTTACAAATGAGAAGTTTCTCATATAAATGAGAAAGGTATGTTTCTCATATAAATGAGAAGATATGCATGAGATACAGTGAAATATTTTATCTTCACTTCTGAGCTTGAGAAAATCTTTTTCTCTTTCTCTCTTTCTTTCTTTTTCTTTTTGCAGTACTAGAGATCAAAGCTAGGGCCATGTGCATGCTACTCAAGTGCTCAAGCACTGAGCGATATCCCATTCTTTTTTAGTTTTTATTTTGACACAGGGTCTCGATTAGCTGCCTAGGCTGATCTCCAACTTGTGATCCTCCTGCCTCAGCCTCCCCAAAAATTGAGATTACAGGTATGCACCACCACACCTGGCTACATTTCTTTTCTCCTTTCTTCTTCTCTCTCTTCTCTCTCTCTTCCCCTCTTCTCCCTTCCCTGGGGATTGAACTCAGGACCTTTACACTGAGCTATATTCCCCGCCACGCACCATTTTTAATTCTTATTTTGAGACAGGATCTCACTAAATTACTAAATTGCCAAGGCTGAGCTCAAACTTGCTATCCACCTGCCTCAGCCTTCTAGATTGCTGTGATTACTGGAGTGTGTGCCATACACAGTTGATGGTCAGTTTATGTTTCTTAATCTCATTAAATTCTGTGAAAATTTTTTTTAAATTACACACACACACACACACGCACACACACATAATATGTGTGCGTGTGTGTGCATATATATATATATATATATGCGTGTGTG
>NW_004624776.1:10333821-10344802 GCF_000247695.1 Heterocephalus glaber
ATTTAAAAAATGGGGCCATCTAAACCTCAATATTTACCCCTCAATGGAAGATAATAATTTTTATTTTCTTAATATTTTTAAAATTTCTACAATGAATATATTGCTTCTAGAATCAGAAATACACACACACAGCAAAAGGGACCAGTTCTTACCATGGCCTGCATATGGCTTGGCACTGTCATTTAGAAGGCTTGGGGAGCTGCTACTATTAGTCATTCTCTGAAAAATAAAATATGAATATATAGTATCATTGAGAAATATAGAATTAAAAGTAGTCAACCAGTTAAGATTGATGCTCTTTGCTTTTATATTACTAACAAACTAATACCTCTGTATATGTTGCTGCTTTGATTCCAGCTATCTACAAAAACTTTCAAACACTCTAAAATACATCAAAAAGTTTTACTCACTAGCCAGGAATTTAAAAGCAAAGATGCAAGCCTATTTTGAATTGTACTTCCATAATTTATTAGCCTGGGCAAGGCACTGCCACTAAGTTTCCTTGTCCATAAAATATACATTCAATATCAATCTAAAGGGACATAAAATGACTGTATAAAGTTAATAAATGCTCTAATATCCTCTCTTGATTTATATTATCCTTTGTATACTTTACAGAACTTATACAATCAGGCTGTTTTCTATTATCTAAACATATCCTCTGCTTTCTGGACTCCTTCCATGGCCTCTAATGCATAAATTAGCAATTTTGAGCTCTGGCTTAATTCTGTAATCCTGAATTTAATAACTCAAGTTCTAATCCATTTTCTGAATAATTTTTAAAAAGGGAAGACAAAGGTAAAGGCTGAGTTCTTGAGGTGATTTTAATACTAAAATAAATATTATCACCTGAATTTGTAACTCACAAGCAATAAAAAGATATAACTACATATTAAACGGAATTACTTATTTAAAAAGCCATTCATGTATATGGCAGCTGTGTGTTTACTTAAATGGTTAGAATTCAAATGACCCTTACACTGCTTATCTACATGAAATGAAACCACAGCTTTTACATAAATAAAAGTTAAAATCATTCAGAAAAGTACAGGCCTCTTAAAGACCTTTAAAATCACTCTAACTTGAAATGTAGATTAATCAATCTTTTTTCAAATTTATATAAATTTATCATTATTGTGCATGGATAATTCTGTTTATGTGAAGAAGTTTGATAGATTTAGTTGTTTAGTAATGATGGCTACAACTGAGAACAATTTTATAGATATGAATATTATGGAGCCAAAAATACAGGGACTAATTTTATCTAAAAGGCTATTTCTTCTTAAAAAAAATTCCATCAGTCACACAAAGGATTCTATACCATCACTCTTCAATTATTCCCTAAATTCTCCGTAACTCCACAGTACACAAATCTGAATATTCCTTACAGAAATTTTCTTTTTAACAAAGCATATTTGCCTCCTGTCTGAAATTATATAAAACTCAGCCTCTCTTGAAAACTAAAACCTGTATCTGTCAAACACACATAGATCTGCACAAACACCCTTCCCTTCTCAAGGGCACATGCTTCCCCTCAATCCCCTGTAAACAAAGCCACAAAAACCCATGTCAATTATGTCATGTCTCCAAAGCTGTGTAGGATGTTCAAAAACCCACCACAACCCAAGAATGTCTGGTCAAAAAATATAAAACTTCTCATTCCACTAGAAAGCATATGAAAATATAAACTTTATCCTGCATATCTCTCACCTGCTTTCTTAGTTAATTCTTCAAATTCATTAATTGGTTCATATATATACAACATGGTCAAAGTTCACATATCCCATGTCTTGTGATGAAATGATTATAAAATCACATTACAACTGCGTCCTTAGACTCAATAATCTAATCCTGCCCAATAACCTCTATAATCCATTTCCCAGTACATGCAAACACATACACAATGCTGTCTCACAAAGACTAATCGTGTGATAAATATTGAGGCCATTCAATAGTGCACCACATAAACAAGGAAGGATAATACACCACCTTTACTCTTATGGCAGTTTTCCAGTTAACGACACTAGAATATTTCCCAATTTTATTCCAATTTTACAAAATTTTGCCACATCAATCTACAAAAATAATGTAAACAAATATGTCCTCGGTATAGCATATGACAGAAAAAAAAAGTCAATTACAAAAAAATAAAATGGGTTTTAAAAATTCAAAGACATTTTAAATATAACACATCCCTCAAGTACCTGGAGTGATGGTGCATGCCTATAATCCTAGCACTAAGGAGGCAGAGGCAGAAGGACTGATGTGAGTTCAAAGCCAGCCTACACTACATTGTGAGTTCAAGGCCAGCCTCAACTACATAGTGAGACCCCGTCTTTAAAAAAACAATGCCTCAGGTAGTATGGCTTTAAATTTAACATTAAACATTAAATAAAATAAATCCAGCTAAAATGGATGCACGTTGAGGCCATACTCTTAAGTGAAATAAACAGGACACACGTGTAAATACCAAATAGTTTCTCTGGTGTGAAAAACTAAAAGTGTAAATAAGGATCAAAATGTATAATTGATATTGTGAAATAGGAAGAAAAGATCTAAAGGAGTAGGAGAAGTGGGAGAGGTAGGGGAAAAGAAAGAAGGGAAAAGAAAAAATATGAGGAAAGGAAAAAAATGGAAACAAAATCTTTGTAAACAGGGAAGGGTGGAGGGGGTGAGGGCAGGGGAATGGGGAAAAAATAAGAACCAAATCACATCATGTAAAGGTTCAAGATCCCAATGATGAATGTAACTGTATTGTATACCTAAAATGTACCAATGAACTTAATGGGGAAAAAGGGGAAGAAAATAAGTAACAAATGCCTAATAAACGGTTATAGCTCTATTAAGAAAAACAAATAAATAAATAAATAGATCCAGCTATATACTTTTATATACAAAGAATATTCCTAAAAGGAAACCCAAGAAACTAGTACCAGTAATGGTAGCTGTTGCTAGGAATGGGATGCGTGGTGATGATCAGGGATGGAAGGGAGTCTTTTTTGGAGCTTTTATAATATACATGTTACCTACTCAAAAAAAAAAAAAAAAAAAAAACAAAACTGTCATCACTGCCAAGTTTAAATAATATAATACAAAACACAGATAATTAAGTGGAACTAGTTTCTATCTCCCCTCTACACGCTCCAGTGTTGTGCCTCCTTCAAAACGCCCACTCTTGAGAGCTTTCACTGACTCCAGAGATTTGCTTCACCTATGACCACATCTCACACTACTTAAAATGTCACCTTCCATTCGGATAATTTAAGAAAACTTGAACCCTCTAGTTGTCCCCTGTGCCTGGAATAAAGTTTATTTTTTAGTGCAATATAAATTTACACTAGTAATACCTGCATCAAGGGATACTTTGTTTCTACTGGGCTTCCAAATCCATTGACTCCAATAAAGCTGGTGCTGAAATAGGAATCTGTGAGACTCGTATCAGTTAAAGCACCTCCATCCATTCCAGGAACTGAAAGAGAAGGAAAATTCATGTACTTAAAAATTATTTAAGAGGACAAAACATTGGTTTGGCTTCCTGGTTCCTAATTAAGTTTGAAAGTCTCAAATCTCTGTCACATTTATCTTTATTTACCAGTCAAAACTCAGGGCAAGATCCAATAAGATTTGCTGGACTCTAAAAGCCTATTAGCAATGATCATGCTTTTCTCATACTTTATTTTCCAATATTTTATTTTACATGAATCACCTAATAAGCCAGTAAGGACCTCTCTTGTGTTTCTACATTCCTTATCAAGTTTTCTTCCTATAACTTAGCAAAAGAACTAGAGAATAATAAGCCACCGAAATTTCTACTGAGAATCATCATATGGTAAACAGAGCCAAAATTATCAAGATTGTTTCTGACAACACATCTTTTAAAACAGACTGGTATTCCCCTACTAGCTCAGAATTTGAGGAAAAGTATACAAAGATCACAATGAGATGGAATTCAGGAATAATGAGAGCTCTCTGGTGGCCTTAGAGTAGGGTAAAGAAGGATGAGAGAACTAGCAAGGTAATCCAGCATAAACCAACAAAACACTGGATGAGGTGTTCCGGATGCTACTTCCTGTGTGGTACTTAGCACACAACTACTTTCTAAGCTGCTAAGTACAAACCCCTACTCTTTACCAGGAAGTTGAGCTGTATGTAGAGTGGCTCTTCTCCAGGAAGAGTCAGTCCTCCCTGCACCCTCAAATTAAAAGCAAACTAAGGAGAATATATTGATGTATGGTCATCTTGAAAAGCAGTATGAAGTAATTTTTCTTTTTCTTTTCTTAGTTTTCCAAAATGTCCAAAATTAAAATATATTACTTTATAATTACAGAAGGATTCTTTATTAATGGTTTATATCTTAATAATTACAAACTCAGATGGAGCTGAAGAAAATAACCAGAAACACTAAAAATTTTTTTTTGTATTAAATTCTTTTATTGGTACATTGTAGGTATACAACACAATTACATTTCTCATTGGGAATTGTACCTTTACATAATGCATCCTGGTTCTTATTTTTTCCCCATTCCTAGCCCTCCCTTCACGCCCTCCACCCTTCCCTATGTACAAAGACTTTATTTCCATTTTTTCCATTTCTCATCATTTTTTCTTTTCCCATCTTTCCTTTCCCCTGCCCCTCCCACTACCCCTACCCCTTTGGACCTTTTCTTCCTATTTTACATTATCGATTATTCATTCTAAGCATTGGTACATTTTAGGTATACAATATAATGACATTCATCATTGGAAATTTGCACCTTTACATAGTCTCTCTTGGTTCTTATTTTTCACCCTTGCCCAGCCCTCCCTTCAACCCCTCCAGTCCTCCCTATTTACAAAGACTTTGTTCCTATTTTTCCATTTTCTCTTATTAATCCCATTCCCTTCTATCCTTTCCCCTAGCCCTCCCACTTCCTTCCCCTTTGCCCCTTTTCTTCCTATTTCACATTACCCATTATACATTTAGTCCTTATTTACACTTTCAGTTTCTCACACCACAGAAACTATTCGGTATTTATACATGTGTGTCCTATTTCTTTCACTTAAGAGTATCAACTCAATGTGCGTCCACTTAGCTATAAATGTCTCTAATTTCTCATTTTTTATGGCTGAGTAGTACTCCATTTTATTAAAAAAATCACATTTTCTTTATCCAGTCTCCAGTTGACAGGCATTTGGGCTGTTTCCCAGTTTTAGCTATTACAAACTGTGCTGCTATGAACATGGGCGCACATATATCACTGTGGTATGATTCTTTTAATTCTTTGGGGGAGATCCCCAGCAGTGGAATAGCGGGGTCAAATGGGACTTCCAGTCCTAGTTCTTTGAGGTATCTCCATACTGATTTCCACAGTGCTTGCACCAGTCTACACTCCCACCAGCAGTGGAGCAGGGTTCCTCTTTCCCCACAGCCCCGCCAGCATTTGCTACTGGTTGATTTCATGACAGCAGCCATTCTTTCTGGAGTGAAGTGGAATCTCAGCATTGAGAAATACTAAAAATTTATGTATGAAGATGTTCATCAAGTTGATTTATATATAAACCCTAAAAAGAATTATTTTAAAGAAATTTAAAACAATGTGATCTAACAAGAAAAGAAAGATTAAGTAAATTTTAATGTATACACTGAAATGTAACCATGAAATAATTTGAAATCATGTTAATTCATGTTAGCATTTAAAATACTTCAGCAAAATAGAAAAAACTGGAAGAGGAGACAAAATAAGACTGACAAAGCACAAAGCATTATTGAAGTTGGGTGTCAAGGAAATTATACTAGCATCTCTACTAGTATCAGAGTTTAAAATTTTCCATAATAAAAGGTTATAGAATATGCAGCTAACACAGATTAAATAATTTTACATGTGATACTGCAACCAAAATGTATCTTTCTTTCATCTTTATATCTAGTTCCTGGCACAAAGCTCCTGAAACTCTTGAAGCTTCCTAAGTGACAGGGGTGGATGCTAGGTGCACCTTTTAGTCTATTTGGTCTCTGATCCTGGTTCCTGACACAGGGCTCCTAAATCTCCTAAAATTTCCTGGGTGACAGTAGTATCTTTTATTCTGATGCGGTGACTCTTCTGAGGGTTTCTAGGTGGCAAGTGGTCACCAGAAAGACCAAGTCACTATTATAGACGGGGAGACCATTCCTCTCATCTCCTTCAGGCTAGAGGTCAGGTTAGTAATCTGGAAGGTGACACACACCACAACTCCATACAAACACAAGCTCCTGTGCTCAGAACCCTTCCACTTCTCACACTACCTTATTATCTGGCTATTCTGTATCCTTCATAACAAACCAGTAAACGTGTTACCCTGAGTTCTGTGAGCCACTGTAACAGGAACCTAGAGGTTGGGGCTCATTGAGTAACTAGAAGCTTGACATTTCCCCTGCCCTTTTGAAAGGTCTCCTTTATTATTCTAAAACTTTAGGTCAGATCCCCCTGCTCAGTTCTGTACCTTGGAGTGCAGTAATGGAATGTCTGAATTAGAAGGTTTATTAGTCCCAAAATTACCTATCTCACCATTCCCCCTTGAAGGCTAAGGACACCAAGATAAGAGTATCTGGAAGTTGGATATGGTGGCACATGCCACCATGTAATGCCAGTACTCTGCTGAGGCAGGCGGATCTCAAGTATGAGCCCAGCCTGGGCAATTAATGAGTCAGACTCTGTCTCCAAACATTGTCCTAAATATGCACTCATCTAGGACTCCAGGGAAAGCAGAAGCTCATGACAATGGCATGAAAAAGTCACCTCCCCAAGCAGGATCAAGCACTCAATTACTGGAACAGAGGCAGTGCCTTGCACAAGAACAAGCATCTCATGGGAACTGAACCACCCCTCAAGCCTTAAGGATTTCTCTGGGAGTTAGGAAATCAGGAGTGAGATAATGATCCACCACAAAAAACAAGACTGAGACAACGATTAAACAGCATCCTATAAAAATTGATCCCTATTCTTACTAATGGCATTGTTTGGTCCTATTCTGATCTGTGTCCTCTAGTTCTTTAAGTTTAGGCCCCTTTCCTATTATTTCCTTTGTTAAGTGCCCAGCTTGATTTTGTAAACTCTTCAAGCTAAGGTCCCTTACAATTTTCTCTTACTTTCCAATTAAAGTTTTGTCCTGCAAATTCAAGTTATTGCCTCAATTTTAACTTCCACTGTCACTGAAGCAACTCTAACAGAGCAAATTATCAAGCCCTAAGGAAGAGGGTATAGAAATCCCCAATTCACAGTCAGGTCAGACAGAAATACAAGTAACAGAGACTCATGACTTGCATTAAGTATCTGAAAGACTGGAGTGGGTGGGCAATCTTGGGAGACTGAACTCTTAATGTGTGGGATTTGCACTAATTCCAGGCACTCAGTGTCATAAACGAACAGTGAGACACCAGGTAGCTTCAGAGAGATGGAATATATCTGGAGTCAGAAGCTAGAGATGGAATATATCTGGTGTCACAGTGTGCAAATGGAATACAGAGAAAACAGGAACTAGTTCTTTTCTCCTTTTCAATGTAATAATCATTTACAATGTTAAATGAAAAGGAACACACTTTATAGTATAAAAATTATGCATACTTATATATACACACAGAAATTAAGACTGAATATGCCAAATGTTAACAATCTCATGTTATATAATTGAGGTTAGTCTTTTCTGACTTTTCCATAGAATAGCTATTTACATAATAATAACAAAGAAATCCATACGGGGAGAAATTCCTTCATTCCACCAAACCCCTTAAGACATCTAGTCTTCATCTTTTCTTAATAAAACAGAATACAATTTTTTTTAAAAAAAGCACAATTCCTGAGTGCTTTGTTAATATTTTTAATATAGCATTTCCATTTCAAATACTTTTTACTTCAAACTTTTATTCCAAAATGTTATTTCAAATCCAATTTTCTTTTCTTCATATTTTACACAAGCTAATAAAATAGAACACTTTTTTTCAAATGCCAGAATTCACAAATCTACAGTTAATATCTTAATAGATTTTAAGTTCCCTGAAATAAAGGTCCACTGGGTCTTCATATGCTAGTCAATATAATAATATATTGGTAAAAATAATACTGAACTGTTGTCAGAGGAAAATAAAGTTATTTTATAACTTACAACTTTTTAATAATATTTTATCATTAAAAACAGAATCTGTCCTAGCTCGGCATGGTGGCACATGCCTGAATCCCAGCACTCAGGAGGCTGAGGCAGGAGGATGCCACCATGTTTAAGGCCAGGCTGAGCTCCATAGTGAGTTCAAGGCAAGTCTGAACTACATAGCAAGACCCTGTCTCAAAAAAACAAAAGAACAGAATAGAATTTGTCCTAATATACAACCAAATATTTGGTAGTAATTTTTACCATATCGAACCAGTTTATAATCTTTTCAGATGCACAACTTTGACAGAAGACCTTATGTTTTCTAACAGAAATACATGCCTAAAGTGAGAGGTGAAGAGCTAATATGGCCAGAAATCAAGAAATCAAGAGTTAATTTTTTTTTTAAGTAAACATTCCACACACACACTTACACTTGAGTTTTCTTGTTTTGGAAAATTACAATTTGAAGGGAAAGGGAACAGATAAACAGTTAGGAAACCACTAACCTATTGTCTTAGTTACTTTTCTCTTTGCTGAGACAAAATACCCAACACCCAAAGTTACAAGAGGAAAGGTTTATTTAGCTCACAGTTTGCAGAGATTTCAATCCATAATTGGCTGGCTCCAAGGCAGGGTGGAACAGCAGAGGGGCATCACAGAGAAGAATCAATTCATGGGAGGCAGAAAGCAGGAAGGCAGCAAAGTAGCAAGGAAGCAAGTAGCAAGCAGCCACAGCAGCCTTTTTTTGATCCCTTATATCCTATCCAAACTACACACCCTTAGACCCAGCAGCACTCACATCCAGGGTGAGGCAGCCTAAATCCTAGCCTCACACCATGAATCAATCCCAGCATCACATCCTTGATCCCAGAATCACACACCCTAGATCCAGCCACCTCCTAAAAGTCCCACCTATGACCTCATGAGGCTTTGGGGGGACATCTAGATACAGGCCACAACACCCATGATGCATTATTCCATCCTGTACAGATTATGAAGATACTATTTTTTAAAATTACTTAGAACAGACACAGGTCCTACATACCTCATGAGACGTTCATAGGATGGTTTAGATTTAAATTACGTAAGTATAAATGACCTTAATTACCAAGACAAGTAATCAAGAACATTTTACTCCTTTAACCCCTTCTGCAATCAAATTTGAAAATTAAACCATATCTATTAAAAAAAAAAAACTATGTGCAATCCACTTTAAATAAAGCTACTATTTTTGTAAAACCTCTGTTGCCATCTCTACTATTAAAACTTACTACATGGGCAGGGAATTTAGCTCACTGGTTCCGGTGCCTGCTTTGCAAGCACAAGGTCCTGAGTTCAATCCCTGTTACCAAAAAAAACCTTACTATATCTGAGCCTGGCCTGGTGGTGTACACTTGTAATCCCAGCACTCTGAGTGGCTGAGGCAGGAGGATCTCAAACTCAAGCTTAACCTGGGCAATTACTAAGACACTGTCGCAAAAATATTTTTAAGGGATAGGGATGTAGTTCAGTGTAAAGGGCCTGGATTCAATCCCCAGTACTGCAACAATAACAACAACCAATCTTATATTCTGCCTATGGTGTAAAGGTGTCCCCCAAAATATGTTGAAACTTCACAGACAACGTGCAGTATTAAGAAGTACAGTACAGCCTTTAAAGGTGATTAAGTTGCAAGGACAGAATCCTACTGAATGAGAAAAGTGCCTACATAAAAAACATGCAAGGGAGTTGTTAATCCTGTTAAATAAAAATTACAAGAGGTTGTTGTTTTGTACTAAATTTACGAGGCCTCAAAAGATCAAGCTAGCTGGGGATAGTGGTGCATACCTATAACCAGGGGAGGCTGAGGCAAGAGGGTCACAAGTTTCAGCCCAGCCTGGATGATTAACTGATACTGTTTCGAAATTAAAAATGGACTAAGGATATAGCTCAATGCAAAAAGCCCTGGGTTCAATCCCCAGTAGTGGAGGATGGGGGAGGAACAAGCTAAAAATCATAGTGGAATCACTCATGCTAACTAAAGTTCCTGACACCAGCTAGAAACTAACCTGTTTATTGCCACAAAATCAGGATTACAGAGACAGCTAAATTTCCCAGTCTAATAGCCTCAAAATCAAGTTACTCTAATTTAATCTGTACAAAACAGGAACCTTTGAGTAACTAATATTAACCAATTATTTTTCTATTGTTCTTTCTTCTTGTTCCCACCTTTCAAGGAAAGTAACTTTGTAATGACTGGTTTTCTTTTTGTTTCTAACTGTTTGTTTTCTTTAGCTTTTATGTCTATGAAACCAGCCTCCTAGGAAAGCATGGCAGTACACACCTGTTATACTCAGGAGGCTGAGGCAGGAGGACTGCAAGTTTGAGGCCAGCCTGGGCAATTTAGCCCAACTGTAGACAGAAAGATGGATAGATAGATACACAGATAGATCAGTCAATCAATCAATCAATCAATCAAGCGGACAGGCTGGTGATGTAGCTCAGCACTCCCTGGATTCAAGAGGGTATGGGGATGGGTCCTCCTTTGCTTAGTCCATCAAAAATGTATTCTTTTTTATGGAATGAAGTGTTACTCAATGCTGGAAATGAAAATAAAGCAAATTAAGTGCTGAACAAAATTGTTTTAATTTTTTTTTCCCCATTAACTTTATTGGTACATTTTAGGTATACAATACAGTTACATTCATCATTGGGATCTTGTACCATTATTACATGGGTCTCTTGGTTCTTATTTTTTTTCCCCTTCCCTTGCCCTCCCTTCACCTCCTCCACCTTTCCCTATTTGCAAAGACCTTGTTTCCATTTTTTTCCTCTTCTCATATTTTTTCCTTTCCCTTTATTCCCTTCCCCTACCCCTCCCAATTCCCCTGCTCTTTTA